>JAECWY010000273.1:0-10873 GCA_018151275.1 Drosophila prosaltans
CAATGCCAAAAGGAAACACATCAAACCAAACAAGAAACCACAAATACCAAACATTATTCCATATAAGTTTCAGCCAAATACCAAGCATCAAATGAATGACAAAAAAGAAAATGGCATACTTCGAATTTTAAATTCAAATGATGGCCACCACATCTTGTTGAGAGCAGCAATGGCAGAAGCAGTAGCGGCAGCAACAGCGCCAACAGAAGCAGCGGAAGTAGCAAGGGCAGCAAGAGCAGCAGCAGCAGCAGGAGGAGCAGCAGCACTATTATATAAAACTCCCACACCACCTATAGCGCCAGCATCATCAACAGCAGGAGCAGAAGCAACAGCATCACCAGATACACCAGAGCCAATGCAAATACAATTGCTAAATGACTCTGCTGATTGTATTCTGGATAACAACAACAATAATAATAGTAGCCAAACGGTGATGCCGCCAACTGTCATGAATCCCAATCTCACACAACAACAACAAAAAAAGAAGAGGCGTATTCAAATCAATAAACCACCTGTAATCTATATCACAAATGTGAGTAATATTGGGACATTAATTGAAAAACTAAATATGGCACTCAATGTCACAGCATCGCCAGCTAATTCGCAACAACAAGAAGAATTACATTCACAGCAATCAACTAATTCTAAGATCAAAAATGATTAAAATAGAATGTAATAACCTGACCATCTATACCATAATTGTCAATTTTATCAAAAATAATAACAATAACATTATTAATAATGTAAAAAATCTAGATAATGACAATGATGATGATGATAACGACGACGACGACGACGACGACGACGATGACGGTAATTATATACAAATGCATACGCATCAGCGTAAAGATGAGCGTGGTCTGCGTCTTATAATACGATATCTACATCACACAACCCCCATGCAATATCGATCAAGGAAGAATTGAAAAAGATTGGTGGATACGATGTTAGATATATACGCGCCATCAAAGATCGTCGGAGTCATGAGCCGAAGAATATGTTTGAAATGGAGATCGCACCAATGTTGAATGGTCAACATTATGACATTTTGAAGCTCAATAGATTGGCAAATCAGTTAATTAAGATGGAAAAACAAAGACATCGCCTTGAACTGGCGCAATGCCACCGATGCCAAGAATTCAGGCACACAATGAAACATTGCACCCACATGTGGAGATGCATGAAGTGTGCTGGATCACATGCCACTGCTTCAAGTAACACCAATAGAAGGCATCCAAATCCTAAATGTGCCAATTGTAGTGGACCACATACATCCATCTACAAGGGCTGTCCTGCCTACAAAGAGGCATTGGCACAATTGAAACATAATCCATTTAATTACAATAACAATAACAATGATATCAACAATCCTACACAAAATCAATATCAGTATCAGCAGCAGCAGCAGCGGCAACAGCAGTATCTGTATCAGCAGAAGCGGCAGCAGCAGAAGAATCAGCAGCAGAGGCAGCAACAGAATCCAAACAAAGAGCAATATCCTCATCGGCAGATGTCAAAGATATTCCAAAACTCCAAACATGCAATGCTGCCAAAAAGCATCAGCAGCAGAGGCATCGTCAGCAGCAGCAGCAGCGATAGCAGGTTAATGGCCAGAGGCGCCATTACAATTCAAATATGACACTCCAAGGGCATTCTGCATTCTGCAGCATTCTGGATTACAGCAGCAGCAGCGGCAACAGCATCCAATGTATCAACTACATCCAAAGCATAGGCAGCAGCAGCAGCACCAGTTACATCAATACCAGCAGAAAAAAAACCAACAACAACAATATCCAAACCAAAATCAATCTACTAATAAAAATAATCACACCACTAGCAGGCAACAACAACAACGACAACAACAGCCCAGTGGCAGAAAAAGGAAGACATCAACAAAGAAAAATAGCAGCACATCAATAATGATGGCAGGAGAAATTCAGCCGCAGCTATTACAACCACCACCACAGCTACCACTACCATCACTGCCACCACCAAAGCCAGCAGAAGAAGCAGCAGCAGTAGCAGTAGCAGTTAATAATAATAATAATACAGAGAACAATGTGGCATTGAACAAGATGACCGAGACAGTTGATGCACTGGCATCAAAAATCGATGTATTACTCTCGGCATTATTCAAACTCACAGAAGTGAACCCTAATACAAGGATATAATTTTTTAATTTCTTTAAATTAATACGGACTAACGTTTGGACATTGAGTTTATACATTTAATGATTGTTTTCTATAAACTATCCTATCGCCTACCCTTATTGCAGTTTAGTGGTTCATATATATATATAAATATATATATATATATATATATATATATATATATATATATATATATATATATATATATATATATATATATATATATATGTATTTATATACTAAAATTCCTGAGTCTGCATATAGTAATATAATGTTCTGCACTCACCGCTATTATTGTTATAAAAATCTGCAATGAAAAAGAGAGAGAAAAACAAGCATTTTAATACCAATGGAAATTAATTATTAAATATCAAATAACTCACCTCCATAACAATTTAAACGAAGTCCAGAATCCGAAAATATCCATCATTTTGTGGTATATAACCATCATATCCAGCATGTATATTCGTTGCATGTGCTACATTTACTCCTCACATGTGTGATATTATTTATAATTCCAATGGGAAAAACTCCTGCGCACTCCATCCACTGGCTGGTATTTATATATGGATATCCATGGCCGACATTGGTTAATGCATGCAAGAACAACCCCTATTTTGCACACCCATACACACACTCTCACATACACACTCACTTCTAATGCCCTGTTTATTGCCCGTTCCTCAGTCTTTCGAGCCGGCGCTGTTCCGTCATCACCACAGTCGCGAACTCACTAGCCGCTTCCCAAGCGCTTGTGCTTGTTACCATCTGATGTATCAGGTTGTTGACCGTGATTTTTGTACCAAGGCGATGCTCTAGAGTGTGTCTCTCCTTGTCGTATCGCGGGCAGAAGAAAACGATGTGCCTGGCATCTTCGGATATTCCGGCACCACACCAACTGCACGCGTCGTCTGATTCATGATCAAAACGCTTAAGGTAGCTTCTAAAACACCCATGCCCGCTGAGAATTTGGGTTGCCTATCGACCCACGCTCCGATGTTCGGTATAAGAATGTGAGTCCATCGTCCCTTGAATGACTCATCCCATCTCGCCTGGCATCTGCCAATAGACTCCCGACGCGCTGCCTGCCGGATTGATGCCTTCGAGTTATAGGTATCCTGGGTTGTAGAGTTCCTAGACGCCGCATATACTACCTCCGATTCTTTAACCAGCTCAACAAAGGGAATTAGGCCTGCAATAATAAACGCAGCCTCGTCTGAGATTGTCGGAAATGCACAGCTTATTTTAATGGCACATAGCCTGAGAGTTGCTTCTGTTCCTCGCCTGTATGATTTAACCTGCACTGCACTGTGCCACGCTGGTGCACCATATAAAACAATAGATTTAATAACGCTTGTGTGTTTAGCATTTAATAACGCACGAGTGTTTAGCATAATGCGCCACAATGCCCGCGCTGAGCCTAGAGCCTTTTGGTTAATGTAGTCCAGGTGCTCCCTATAACAGAGCCTGGTGTCCAGCATGACCCCAAGATATTTAATTGCCCTCTTGGATGCTATAGAAGTAGTCCCGACGTGTATCCTTGCTGTCTCCACCTTCTTGCGGCTACTTATAAGCATTCTAGCCCGGCGACTGCAAGCCATTGACTGATGGCCGCGATGATAGCGTTGGTTTTGTTCTCTAGCTCAGCCAGCTCCTTCTCAACTACTACTAGCGCCACATCATCGGCGAATCCTACAGTGTTTGCCCCGTCAGGAAGGTTTACCCGGAAGACGCCATCGTACATGGCATTCTACAATAGTGGCCCCAAAACTGAGCCTTGGGGGACCCCCTCGGTCATGCTGTGTGATACTAAACCTTTTGTGGTTGCGTAATGCAGTTTCCTCAGATCAAGATAGCTTGCTACCAACTGTATCAGTTTTCCACTGACACCAAACTGTGCCAGGCTGTTCAAGATTCGGTCCCATTTTGCAGTATTGAACGCATTCCGGATGTCAAGAGTCACCACTAGGCAGTACTTCTTTGAGCCTCCTCTCCAACGACTACCAGTTATTGCTTTCCTTGCCGTATCTGTGACCCAACGGATGGCGTCAACGGTTGACCTTGCCTTCCTAAATCCATACACTTTCGATAGCACAATTTAGCACGGTGGCTATAAGCTTCTCCAAAATTTTACCGGTAGTGTCGAACAGGCATAATGGTCTGTACGAAGAGGCTTCGCCTTGAGGTTTGCCTGGCTTTGGCAGAAGCACTAGCATCTGCTGTTTCCATCTGTTAGGGAAAGTGGCTTCGTCAAAGCATATGTTGAAAAGGGAAACAAAGACTTCCGGGTGGAGATTTATCGCCAACTTCAATTCTCGGTTAGGGATACCGTCCAATCCAGGTGCTATTCCCATCTTTTAGCTGCTCACGACTGCTAAGAGCTCATCCACTGTGCACTCCTCAATGTTGTTGTAGCTGCCGCAGCTTCTGTCCAACTGTAGATGTCTGTGTAGTGCAGACGAATCAGTCGGGAACAAAGTCTCTACAATACTACGCAGGGTAACAATGTCGGTTGGTAACGAATGCCTCTCTGCCCCAACACGTTTGACCACCGTCTGGTAAGCCTTACCCCATGGATCCTTATCCGCTGAGTCACAGAGCTCCAGAAAACACTCACGTTTACTCTTTTTGATAACATGCTTCAGGTTCTTACGCATCCGTCGGTATTCAAGCTGCAGTTGAGTAAAGTTTGCTGTGCCTCTAGAGCGTTGGTATACCCTTCGCGCCCGGTTACAGGCACCAGCAAAGAGGAACATGATGACGTTTGTACTGCTTGCGACGAGCCATGCTCGCATCGCACGCTCTCACGAGGGATTCCATTACCAGATCCGCCGAATCTTCTGCACTCAAGGTAGCATTGAAGTTCCCTATGTTAGACAAGCTGCTGGCAAAGATTGGCACATTTAAAGTGTCTGGCTTGTATATCACTCTGGCATTTCCTGGCTCCGTTGTGGGACACTGCTGGTAATCAAGCGTACACAGTATAGCCTCGTGATCACTTGCTGTGTAGTTATCACTGATTCGCCATCTAGCTGAGCGCGCTATGGAGTCACTAACGAAAGTTAAATCAATAATGGACCCATAACCGGCCCTGACGAATGTGTGCCGGGTGCCTGAGTTTAATAAGGATATATTAAGCCTACCAAAGGCCTCAAAGAGTAGCCGTCCTCTAGCATCGGTGCAGCCACTACCCCACTCTGCTGCCCAAGCATTAAAGTCGCCTGCAATAACTAGGTTTTGTCGCCCTCTAGCATCCTCAACCAATAGGTCTATTATGTCCCCAAACATAGATACAGTTAGACTGGGAGCAAGATAGCAGCTGTAGATCCAATATTTCCCGCCGACTAAGGCTCTAACAAAGCCATCTTCAGATCGGATCTCATCCAGCGACAATGGAGAAGGGCCACAGGTCCAGATGGACGCTTTTTTCCCTCGATCAGACGACCACATACCATCAGTTTTTGTTTTATACGGTTCACTAACTACCGCTACGTCGACCGCTTCTTCTCGGACTGTCTGTTGAAGTAAGTCCTGCGCCGCAACACAGTGGTTAAAATTCAGTTGAATGAAGTTTATGGCCATTGTTCTCATTGTTGCATTTTGGTGTACCTCCTTATACCATTTAGAGGGCATTGTTGGATACCCGCCCAATGGTTAGGATCTCCCCCATTCTTGTGACTGGTGCATATAAAGCATTTTGGTGCCTCTCTGCAGGAAGCAGCCTTATGTCCAGCCAATCCGCACCTAAAGCAGTTATTAGACCTATCCACTGAGCTGCTACAGTTGGCAGATATATGCCCGATCTCCAAGCATCGATAGCAGCGAGTAGGTCTGTCCTCTAAAGCTTTTATCCGGCAATTGCTCCAGCCGACTTTTACTTTGCCTAGTTTTATAAGTTTCTCCACCACCTGTTCAGACGCTGTAACTATGGCTGTACGCGTGCCCGTATATCCTGGGCGAAGACTCTTTACTGAACAAGAATCTTCCTGAATTTCAGCTTGGTTTGCTAGAGCAAACACGATGTGATTAGCCTCAGTCAGCTCATCCAGGTCACGTATGATGACTGCTTTAGTCTGAGTGAGAACTTGCACTGCCACAGTATTTCCAAGCACCTGTGTAATTTCTTCTTTATTGGATTGAGCATCCTTCTCCGCACCTCCAAGAGGAGGCCATCTTTTTCCGTGCGTCGCACCCTGCTGACTTTTTCACCAGCACCTCACTGTATTTGAGCTCACTACTTGACTCAATCAAAAGAGCGTCTGGTTGTGGTCGCCTTTGTTGCTTCTGCTGAGCCTTTTTGGATGGCTCATTTACCGTTACCCATGCTTCACTTTTGGCCATACTGGTACTCTGCTGCGTTTTTTGTACCCGACGGTTCTGCTTCTTAAACTGAGTCATAGTTCCTCCAATAGTGTTGGGACCATGTATCGTCTGTCTCTCATTGTTTGATGCCTCCGGAGTTGTCTGCTGTTGCCGACTTACACGTTGTGGCGCTTCGATTGCCCTATTCCAGCAACTTAAGCAGTTCTTGGATTTCGGTTCCTTGTGGCTACCGATAATTGCATCAATTGCGTCGCATAGCGCTTTCAACCTAGCGAATTTCTCCCTTCAAGTCTTCGCCTGTGTGTCAACAATGAGTGTATCCAATATTATGCTCATTTCTTGCAGTTCCCCGCATTTTTTGCTGTTGCCGCTTGAAACCTCACTTTTTTTGGTTTCACGGGACTTGGCGTGGCATCATCATCTCTACTCCTCTTGGGCGTTTCTGCCGATGCCGCCTCACTTGGTGTTCCTGCAGCAACCAACGCGGAGCAACGCACCGTGGATGGTGGTGTGCGTTGCAACGCCACGCGGCGCCCAAACACCGACAGCTGTTCGGTTTCGAGAATGTAGCACTATAGTTGCAAGGTAAGGGACTTGTACCGCTATAGTGCAAAGCTCCTCAAGGCGATGAATTAAAATAAATAAAATAAATAAAAACTACTACTACTATACTACTCTATAGAAATACACAATATAATTTAGATTTAAATTTAAATTAATTTAATGTATTGATAAATCCAGTGGGATTTGAACCTAGTACCCACACACTGCCGAAAAAAGGAAGCAGTTCATGTTTTTCGAGCCAATAAACAGCAGGCGCCCCTGCGAAGCAGTAATTTCAGGCAGTCCTTTGTTCCTTGTTCTTGTACTTGATTCATGTTGTTCACGCCAGAAAGGGTGACCAGCGGGGAATGAAGAGGGCTTTTGCCATTATCCTCGAACGGGCACACTAGTATATTTACTAGGCAAGTTCTATGGAAAACTCCATCTTGTGTGGTTGAGTTTTTTCATCCCCGGTAACTACCATCGCATCCGAGATCTTCTTGGCCTCTTAGTTTTACAATAAATACTTCTAATCGTAAACGCACACTTCCACACTTCCACACTTCCACACTTGGGTAATAAGTCTGGGCTCTCAGATCAGAAGCTTCGCCCCGCTACAAACATTGGTCCTTCGAGCCGCTTTGTAAATCCAAATTGCCAAACGCCACCATCGCATTATAGGAACAATCCATCCCAAACAAGACTGACCTCTCATCCTGGTCCGACCTGAACAACTTTCTAATAGATCGGTATCGCGTTGTAGAAATGTTGGAAGGTCGAAAGCCCACTCCTGCGCTACAAGTAATCCCAGCAGCCGTCCGCAAATCTGGACTACCGCACTACCGTCACTATCAACAAGGTCTCCTGCCAATTGTGTGGCGGAGAGAACCATCCGATCCGCGTCTGTCCAAAATTCGCAGATATGCCCGTGCAAGAACGAATGGCGACAATTAAACATTTAAAGTTATGTCTAAATTGCTTTGCACGTGGCCATCCATTGCGAGAGTGTCCTAGTGTCCATAGTTGCCGCGTATGCCAGGAGCGGCACCACACACTTTTGCATCGCATCAACATTTCCTCAGTGACGACGTCCAGAAAGCCTTCCAAACACGTGGAAGCGCACGCATTCGTCTTGCCCAACCTTCCTAGCGCGATTCCATCCTGCCCGGTTCCCACAAAGTTAAAGGAGAGCATTCCGCCTCTTCCTTTGGCAGATCCACAATTCCACGAAAGTACTCCAGTAGACTTAATCATCGGTGTGGATCTTCTCCCCCGCGTTTTAGGAAAGCGCATCGAAAAGGGCATCTGCGGGTCACTCCTGGCTCTAGGGACGATATTCGGGTGAATTCTGTGTGGTCCCACGGTTGAGCCGACCACTGGGTCCACGTCTGCAGCTCAAATTTCCGCGTCTCCAAGCCGTCGTCCCAGCCTCGAAGGAAGCGATGGACTTCATCGAGAGAACTCCTACCTGTGCAAGGTCTGCGGAGGACATCATGCGCTCCGGAAATGTCGGCAGTTCCTCAATCTCTGCGCGACAAGGCGACTACAGGCAGTATTAGAGCACAAAGACTGTCCTAACTGCCTCGCCCACGAGCACTCCACTGGATTATGTAGAAGTAAGTCGGGCTGTCACCGGTGTGGTGAGAAACACCATACCCTCCTCCATCCCACGGCTTCCGTAGCACGACGATGTGCTTCACCGAGGAATCTACCGCAACGAGGCTCGTCCAACTCCAAATGCTTCGCCCCGCTACAAACACATGTACTGCTCAAATTTTTGTAATAATGTACCACCTATTATTTTTAAGTATTGTTTTTGTTTGAAGGATTAAATATATATGAATTAAAAAAAAAAAAAAAAAAAAACACTCACTTCTACATACACACTTCATCCGGTGGCCACAGTATATACCCACATATATAAATATGCTGACCAATGAGGTAACAACTACACATCTCACCCACGATTAGAGGAAACTATGGCATAATAGTACTTGGTGGCTATGAGAAACTAACACTAACAACAACAAGCGGGAGCATTAGTTTGATGGAGCGACACCATTACTACCATGCAGCATACAGAGAATTCAGCATCCAACTGTATAGGATTGGAATTAATTCGGACGGAGCGGCACCATCATAATCCAGCCCTCTTAAAAACATTGACAGTAGCAGCATGAGTTGATGGAGCGGCACCATCCATGTACAGTCGCTGCGGCAGCAAATACAAGATCGGAATTAATTCGGATGGAGCGGCACCATCATCATCCAGCCCTCTTCAAAACATTGGCAGTGGCAGCATGAGCTGATGGAGCGGCACCATTCATTGTACAGTGGCGGGGGCAGCAGTGACAGCAGCGACAGCGACACCTACAGCAAAGCATGCAACAAAATTGGGAATATGTATACACATACATATATTGGGATATGGGAAAAACAAAAACAAAAAAAATTACAACAGCTAATAAAAGAAAGAGAAAGGTTTTGGAATCACCCACCCATTCTCTCCCCCCCCTTTTCCACCCGACATTTGCATGTATCATCACCTGTATAAAAATGTCGGATGGACCATACATATATTGTAAAAATGTACTTTCGTACATGTAGAATATATTCAATGATTTTTAAATAATAATTGTGTTTTTATAGCACGTCTGTGCTCTTATGTGGTTTTATTCAGAATGTTTCTTAAGCTACATATAAAAGCTTATGCTGCTTATTGGCAGCTACAAAAATATATATATATATATATATGTGCGGCGAGAGTGTAGTCACATGTTTGGTCACTCATTCTTGGTGGGACCAAAATGCAAGCTCAGCATATTTAGGCTGGCTTGCTAGCACAGTTCGTTTACGTAAGCATATATACAGAACGAAATGTATGCATGCAAGTTTGCGTACATACATACAACTGTTCTTATCTATATATATAAAAGAAAGTCGTGTTAGTTACACCACTTATAACTCAAGAACGGCAGAACAGATTTGGCTGAAAATTGGTTAAAAGGGATAGTAATTGCTTAGAGCCAGGAAAAGGACATAGGACTACTTTTTATCCCGTTCTACAGCGTCCCGTGCATCTTGACATTAAGAAATAAGTGAAATATTTTGGAACAAAGTTTGCCGGATCACACATGTCATATGTCATTTATACATATGTCATCGATGCATAGTGAATGGGAAATCTTCAAGTACAGAGACGTGCCATTAAAGCTACTCCCTTGAATCGGCGTTTTGCCCCAGTAAATCCGGTGTGAAAGAGTTTGAAATCAAACAGTGCCTTTTAGCCTGACGTCCGGCAGATCAAACTACTCACGGTTCGTCCAAGCTGTCCCGGCGCGTCGCGTATCCATCATTGTCGTGGCTGATGCCACCTTGGCTTGGCGGCAAGGGAGAGGGAAGCGGTGCATCCAGAGGGGCCCGTTCTGGTGTACGTGAGCCCATCGCTCTCAGAGCAACTTTCCAATTTCTCCAATTTTCTCCTTTGCACACACTGGCAGTAATCTTGCCACCTGCTAAACAGCTGCCCGGCAGGGTGACCGGATCACCAAAAATTGAACCTGCGCCAACAGCTGATCGATACAAGCTCAATTCAGAGTGAGTAAGCTTATACTTAAAAGCTCGGCCCAAAGCCCATGCCACTTCAGAAAGCCTTTGGAAGCTTGTGTCGCTATTATTTTACATCTAGCCGAACACAAGCATCATCAAGCGGTAGTACCGCCGGCTAATTGGCGGCCATTTATCCACCAGGCCGTGGTTCAAATCTCGGCGAAGACAAGATCGAATTTCGGTGTTTTATTCTTTTGGTCTTTTATTTATAATTGCAAATTTGAATTAACATTGAAATTAATTTCGTT
>JAECWY010000274.1:0-11997 GCA_018151275.1 Drosophila prosaltans
TTAAGCTACCCAAAAATGAATATAAAAGAATACGAATAACTCATAGTAAGCAAATTATTGTTATGCATCAGCCAAATGCATTGACCAATCAGCGCTAGCACATGTTTATCCATCCGGCCACAAATGCCTGACGCAGCAACTTAGCTGTCGCGCGTGTATTAATTCTGCTGCGAGGGCTGTTCGCGAACTAAGTCGTTAACTTTCTGCTGCGAGGGTCGTTCACGAACTAAGTCGTTAACTTATACATACATATGCAAAAATTCTTCACCACGCGGTGTGTGAGAGAGACAGAAATATTTTAGTTGTGTTCTTACACAGAACGAAATTGAAAGAGCGATATGCAATGGGTTTGCATATATGTCGAATTAGCTACGCTAGCTAAGTAAGGACGGTGGCGTAGTATGTACAGATCGGTGGCAAGATGGGCTTGGTGTTTTTTGGGTTAATGCTCGGCGAAGAAGTGAAAATTTTTAGATGTGTTTTTTCTTCTTTTTTTTTTTTTTTTTTTGATTTTGTTAAACATTTATACAAATTATTTTGCTGCAAGGGTATACAAACTTCGGCAAGGCCGAAGTTAGCTTCTTTGATATTTTTTTTTGATTTTGTTAAAGATTTGTACCAATTATTTTGCTGCAAGGGTATACAAACTTCGGCAGAGCCGAAGTTAGCTTCTTTGATATTTTTCTTTTAAACTTTAACCAACCAATCGAGAGAATTATGAATTATTGAACCATATAACCCATTGCACAAATTAATAAACTTTTACTTTACCCAGATAACCAAAAAAAATAAATTCTTTCTTTAACACGCGGTTTGAGAGGTTAGAATCAATTTTCTTAGATTTTTCTTTGTTCTAACACTATGCCACTTTTCTTTTAACTTTTAACGACTTTTCTTTTCAAATCTTTTTTTTTTTCTTGTGCACTTCCATATACATATATGTATGTATATCCGACCGGCCATGCAGCGATTTGCTTTTCTACTGCTTTCTGGTGGTGTGAATTAGATGGGCCGTCGCTGACAAACTTCTCTTCTATCTTGCCAGATAGGTTCCACAAAGAGAGAATTTAGATTTAGGCGCTGTAAGCGCAATAATAATAAGAGCACTGCAATTGGGTGTCAAGAATTAATATGACAAACAATGCTAGCAAACAAAAAAAATTTACTTGATGTACACACACCTTTATTAGCTCGTTCCACCTAATATTTAGGGCCAGCCGTGATAAATTTATTGGGATGTTATATCATCCAATTAAACAAATTCGCATCGTCTTTAGACGGAATATATTTTATTTAGTTAATCTACCCAATTGCGGTTCGATTAAATCACGTGTCAAAAAATTTTTTAATCTTTTCTTTTTTTTTCTTTAATTTTTTTTTGGACTGAAGGACCTGGCACAATCCTATTTATTTCGTGTCTTCTGATGATAATGAAAAAGGCCGACTAAGGTTAGACCTGGTCTTATATACCCAAAAAACAAGAAAAGCTCTCTTGAGAATAAATGAAGTGGGTTGCGATCAACGTCATCAAGACCTTTGCACTCGATGCAACGCCCTCTATGACCATAAATTATAATAGCAAAAAAATTGCTACGACAAATTTTGTTGCGCGCCTTTTAATGCTAATTTGAATTTTAAGAACGAATCAGAAGAAAACAAAATTTGTACAAAAAAAAATATATTATTATCGCGACCACTACAGAGTATGAAATGTTGCGTACAAAATATCCTGAACGAAAGTAAGGATAATGAAGAAGTGAATTTCTAGAATGAGAGTATGGAATGTTGCGTACCAGAAATCCTGAATGAGAGAAAGGACATTTTGCTGAATGAGAGTAAGGAAGATAAACAGCCTTGCGAAGTCTCAAATAGAGTTATCAATGATGTAACTAGAAAAAGCGAAAAGATTAAAAAATAAACCACATATGCATATCCTATGACGAAGTTGAAAGAAGATCTTATAATTATACTTTAAATGCTCACACAATTTTTGACGAAGCTCCTCATTCATTAGAAGAAATAAAAAGCAGAAGTGATAAGTGATTTATTGAAAAAAGCTGTTAAAGTAGAATTATCCGCTCATGAATTAAACAAGACTTGGACTATTGTTAAAAGACCTCAAAAATATGAATATTGTAGATAGTAAATGGGTGTTTACTTTAAAGCATGATGAAATGGGGAAATCCATCAAGATATAAGGCAAGATTAGTTGCACGTGGTTTTGCACAGAAATATCAAACAGATTATGATGAAACATTCGCTCCTGTTGCTAGAATTCCTAGTTTTCGATGGGTATTATTTATTGCTGTCCAATATAATTTTAAAGTACATCATATGGAAGTTAAAACCGCATTTCTAAACGGTAGGCTAAAAGAAGAAATATATATGAAAGTCCCTGAAGGAATTATTTGCAGTGATTGAAATGTATGTAAATTAGGTTTGAAGTGGTTTGAAGGTTTTGAGCAAGCACTAAAGGAGTGTGGATTTAGGAATTCTCCTGTTGATCCATGTATATATGTTCAAGATCAAGGCATCAGACTTAAAAATAATGAATAATTTTAAACAATACCTTATGACAAAGTTTAGAATGACAGATTTGGGCGAAACACGACACTTCATTGGAATCAAAATTGAAATAGGCCAAGATCAGATATTGTTAAGCCAATCTTAAAGGATTTTAAGTAAATTTAATATGGAGGAGTGTAAATCTATTAATAATCTACTTCCAAGTAAACTAAATTATGAAATGTTAAATTCAGACGATACATACGATGCTCCTTGTCAAAGTTTGATGGGAAGTTTAATATACATAATGCTTTGTACTCGTCCAGATATTGCAACAGCAGTCAATATTTTAAGTAGATATACTAATAAAAATAACATAGAACTATGGCAATGTTTAAAAAGAATTCTGAGGTATCTAAAAGAAAATATTGATGTGAAACTAATTTAAAAAAAAAATATTGATTTTTCATTGGCTATGTTGACTCCGATTGGGGTGGAAATGAAACTGATAGAAAAAGCACAACAGGTTATCTTTTTCAAATGTTTAATTCGAATCTTATTTGTTGGAATACAAAAAGGCAGAACTCAGTAGCGGCATCATCTACTGAAGCAGAGTATATGGCTTTGTTTGAAGCTGTAAGAGAAGCATTATGGCTGAAGTCTCTTTTAGAAAGTATTAATATTAAACTAAATAAACCTATAAAAATATTTGAAGATAACAAGGGTTGTATAAGCATAGCCAGTAGTTCATCATGTCATAAGAGGTAAAAGCATATAGATATTAAAAATCATTTTGTCAGAGAGCAAGTAGAAAATAACGTTATTTCTATTGAGTATATTCCCACAGCAAATCAACTGGCTGATATTTTTACAAAACCGTTATCTGCTGGAAGGTTCATGGAGCTGAGAGACAAGATAGATCTATTTTGAGATGACCAAAACTACAACACTGATTGGTTTTTCCCAATCTTAATGGTGAATGCCAGATCATATTGTAATACCTGACAGAGTACACGTACCAGACACAATAAATGAAATAGAACTATAATTTTTAAATTTTTTTTAATTAATGTAGTGTAATTTTTTGGGGCGTGTTGATCATAATATAGCTCAAGAGAGATGTTATGCAACATGCAAAAATTAACATTACAGAAAGCCAAAATCTTTGAATGTACGGGCAAACTGTATTTTTAGCTTTCTCTTTTTTCTTGAACCTTGTGAGTGGCTGGTTGTGTGAGAAGTGTACAAAGTGAAAATAAATAACATTAAATATAAAATCAATCCTAAACCTGAAACATAAAATAATTGTGCTTTTATTCAAAACAACTGAGGCAATCAAACCATTATTACAACGCGGACTTATTACCATTTTTATGAAGAGGTAAAATATGTACAATCGTACATATAAAATATATTCTATGATTCCAATTGAAATAATAATTTTGGTTGCAAGCAGTTCCGTGCTGTTAGCAAGTTTTATTAGATTTGAATTAAACCTATCTATAAAAATGCTTATGCTTCTTATCAGCAGCTACAAAAAGTATATAAGTATATATATATGTTAGGCGAGAGTGTACTCACATGTTTGGTCACTCATTCTTGGTGTGGCCAAAATGCAAGCTCAGCATATTTAGGCTGGCTTGCCAGCACAGTTCCTTTATTTAAATACATACATATATACAGAACGAAATGTATGAATGCAAGTTTCCGTACATACATACAATTGTTCTTATATCTAATATATATAAATTACGTGTCACAGTGTTTTTCCGCAATGGACTCCTAAACTACTGAACCGATATGGTGTAACTTAAAACATAGGATAGTTTTTCTTCTGGACGTTGACGCGTACAATGCGCAGTACATTCAAGTGGTCCAAGCGACACCAGGACAAATCCTGTTACGAGCGAACCCTATCAGGCAGCATGAAAAAACGAAATCGCGTGGACAACGGAGGACAACTAAAATAATAATTAAGACTAACTACTAGATAGATAACTTAAAATAGTAGTTTTTATAATAGATATAGAGAACTCTGATCCGATAACAGAATAAAGGCGGTTGTAGTCGGAACCGAGAACTCGAAAAGGTTCATGCAAAGAATAGTTGGAAGTACAGCGTGTTAAAGATAAAGGGACATAATTACGGGTTAGTCTACAAGGAACAGATAGATTGACCTGATTGAGTAAATTAGGACAGTCTATTTGTCCATTCAAAAGCTTACTCTACGATTAAGTAACGAGGGAAGGTAAATTAAAAGAGGTCTTTTAGAATAGGAGGGCAAGTTAACATTTCGATCCCAGTTTAAACCACGAAGAGCAAAAATTAAAAACTGTTTTTGAACAGAATCAATTTTTACTATGTTTTACTATGTTTACTATGTTACTATGTGATCCATATTGTGGAGACCAAACGCATGATCCATACTCCAAAATGGGGCGGACCAGTGAAATAAAAAGAGTTTTGGTTGTGTAAGGATCGTCAAATTCTTTCGTCCATGAGTACACCCAAATCATTAATCTCGTTCCAACGTTCAAGTGGGGTATTATTAAGATAATACACCACTAATTGGAAAGAGGATCTATGAAATGACATGACGTTACCTTTCGAAACATTGAGTTTTAATAAGTTAATTTCACACCAAGTTTAAAAGTTATTAAGATCGACTTGAAGCAGACGTGGAGAACTTAAGTCTTTAAAACTAATACAAAGTTTGACATCACCAGCGTACATAACCACGCGAGAGTGAGTTACAACTGACGGAAGTTCATTAATGAAGAGCGTAAGAAACAATGATCCTAGATAGCTACCTCGTGGCACCCCCGAGGTCACATTGATGGTCTTCGAAAGATAAGTTTTAAATAAAACTTTTTGTGTACGGTTATTAAGATATTGATAAATCCAATTAAGCAAAAGGCTTGGAATCCCAAGTTCGTTCAGCTTGAACAAAAGCAGTGTATGATTGAGAGAATCAAAAGCCTTACTGAAGTCGATATAAATGACATCAGTTTGCAATGCATTCCTGAATCCTTCGATCGCTGAAGAAGTAAACTCTAAAAGGTTAGTGGTAGTAGATCTACGTTTCATAAACCCAAGTTGAAAAGATGAAAGAATAGAACTACAGAAATGTTGCAGTTGAGAAGTTATAATTTTCTCAAATGCCTTCGGAATAGCAGACAATTTGGAAATATCCCTATAGTTTGAAGCTACGGATTTATTACCCTTTTTATGCAAAGGAATAATAAAAGATTCCTTCCAAATGGTTGGGAAAGAGGAAGTTTCAACGGACAAAGTAAATAACTTAAGAATCGGGGAAATCAAAGTCTCAGCGCAAAACCTGAGTACACAACCAGGTATCCCATCAGGTCCTGGTGAGTACACGGGCTTCACTAAAGTAAGCACGCTGAGAAGCGAATCTTCATCGATCACAGGATTAAAGACGCAATTAGACCTTTTCCACTGATAGGGATATGAAAAGTTAGCTCGATGATCTTTGGAGGAATACGTCGTTTTGAAAAAATCAGCAAACATATCGGCAATGGCCTGATCATCGTTTGCTTTATTATTTTCAAAACATAAATAGGACGGGTGCACTGCCACCTTTTGTTTGGCGTTAACGAAGTTATAAAATTGCTTAGGATCACGGGAGAACTGAAGTTTACAACGCCTAATGTAATCCTTATAGCATAGTGTATTAAGCACTGAAAAATTCGATCGAGCAACAGCATAAAGAGAGAAATCAGACGGTCGACCCGATTTTTTAAACTTTCTATAATATCTAGACTTTACATTTTTCAAATTAGTTAACTCACGTGTAAACCATGGCGGTTTGTTTGACAATACATGGGTCACACGTGGAACACAAGCATCAAAAAGTGAAAGCATAGTATTATAGAGAAAACAAATGGCAGAATTCATATCATTACAGGAGTACAGATAAGACCAGTCTGTGGCAAGAATTAGCTCATTGAGCTTGAAAAAGTTAGTTTTACGAAAGCAACGGGTACGAGACGTCGAACTGGTACCAGCATTTGATAACCGAAAAGGTAGATCAATAGTCAAGTCCAAAGTTGGATGGAAACTGTCTTCGGGGACGACTAAGGGATCAATCCTCGAAACAGTACAGTTAGAAGAATCTAACATAAATATAAGATCTAGTTACCTCTCGTTTTTGTTACGCACGATTAACGTGGGTTAGGGATAACTCAAGGCGACCGTCAACAAAGTAATGTAAGGAGGAGGGCATCAACAAGGAAGACTCACCTGATGGAAGCCATGAAACGTCAGGTAGATTAAAATATCTCAGAACGATAAATATGTCTGCATCCGAAAGAAGTGAAGAGACAAAGCGAATAGCTTCTAAATGGCTAGCATATACCGTCATTTCAGAATTCGGTGGAATATAAATTTTGACACTAACAAATTCAATGTCAAGAACAGCAGGTGGCAGAACTATTTCTGATGGAAGAGATGAATTTACGGCAATCAAAACTCCACCACCATTTTTGGAGATTCGATCGCAACTATAGGTTGAAAAAATTGTGGGAAAAACCGAGGCATCAGAAATGTCTACCTTTAACCACGTTTCTGTAAAGACCAAGATATGAAAGTCAAAAGATTGACTATCTACAAAAAGCTTAGAAAGTTTAGATTTTAGTCCTTTAACATTCTGATACGCCAGAATAGAGGACGAAATTAGTTAGAGGGTAGGGAAGGATTAGTTGTGTTAGGCAGACGAATCGGAAGCCGATTTTTCTTTTCTTAGCCGTATACTCCTTTATAACTAAATGTTCCGGCCAAAAATCTTTGTGACAAATTTGGTCAAAGACCGAGATGTCACGGGTGTATGAAAACCTAAACTTTTCCACCGCAATGTTTGGAGCCACGACTTTTGCCCGGATATGGGCTATGACATCATCTGATGAAGTATTGGGGTCGAGCCGCGAAACAAAGATTTGCTTTTTTGGTGAATAATGGAATGGCTACAAGAGATCTCAATGCGCCAGTCGCAACCGCAGCAACAGCATTTTGCACTGGAACTGCTGAGGCAGATGACGCTTTGAGTTCATGTTAAATTTTTATAGGGAATATCCCTGGGAGAGGATATTCGCCCGGACACATCGGAAACTACAACCGATATCGAGTCAGCTTGCGGGGCACTATTACCAGGGGAGATGTCAATCGTCCCCGCAACTACAGCTACTGCTTGACTCCTAAATGATATCAGTTGCTGAGCATTTGGAGTTAATGGGTCAATCAACGATGCCGTGGCCGGAGGAAGCAGAGATGCCGGAGGATCGGGAGAAAAATTCCGAGGGATAGTCTTCTTCCGCTTCGGTGACTCGTTTAATAGTTTATAACTATTAAACTGAGTTTCCAGAGACGGAATATCCAGACGCATATCCATTTCTACGTCCCGGCACGCTTCACAACTCCATTTTAGTCCCCCACCGTTTCCATTACTATCCTTTACTTTGGCTGTATAACCAGCGCATTTGACATGCATAATGTTATTAAACAGCCAGCACAAAAGATGACTATCTTGGACTTTTTGGGGATGGGGGCACTTTTTGGAAGAGCAGACAACCTTTGTAAATTAATTGTTTATTATTATTTTTAGTGAAAAGAAAAAAAATAAATAATAAGTCACAAAAAATTAAAAAGAAATTTAAAAATGAAGCAAGCAAGTCGTCCCTGCCGACATTGAGTATACCCTGTACCAACTAGTTATATTAAATAAAATAAAATATCCTCGAAATCGTCATCAATTTCATGCAAAATTCTCTTTAACATGCAGCTACAGCGAACGCATGCTGTCTCGCTCACTCTTGCCAGCCAATGTCGCCTTGGCAATGCAGTGCAAAACTCATATAGCTATATCTTCGATTTTTATTGTCCGATTTGGACAAAATTTGGTGAGCTGGTCCAGTTTGGGTATATAATTAGGTGTGCCAAGTAAGAATACGATATCTTTAATACAGCTCTAGTAATAAGTTTTCGCGATTTGCGGGGGCGGAAGTGAGCGTGGCAAAAATTTGAAACAAACTTGACCTGTGTATGCATTAGACGCATGTTCACACCAAATTTGGTGGCTCTAGCTCTTATAGTCTCCGAGATCTAGGTGTTCATACGGACGGACGGACAGACGGACAGACGGACGGACAGACAGACATGTCTCAATCAACTCGGCTGGTGATGCTGATCAAGAATATATATACTTTATGGGGTCGGAAACGCTTCCTTCTGCCTGTTACATACATTTTAGCGACTTTAATATACCCTTTTACCCTATGGGTACAGGGTATAAAAATGAGCAATGTACACGAACCAAGAAGTAACACAAGTGTTAAAGTTTTAATGTTCTGAAAAAAAAACTGAAGAGAAATTAAGAGAGTTAGTAATAACACACAACAACAAAGACTGGCACAATCGCGAGAGTAACGGTCACGATAGCGGGCAACGCAAAAACGCGAGAGCAAGCACCACACAAACAACAACACTAATGTGTCGCAAGAGCGCGAATGCAATTAAAAGGGATCAAAAACACAAAATCAAAGTCTATGTAGACAAAACAACAAAACTTCGAGTTTTGTTATTTAATAAAGCAACAAGTAATAATAGCTTTGAGTGAGTGTTTAAGAACAAGTTACAATTTTTAAATCGCGTATTTTATTAATTGGGCACTATATTCCACGAAATAGAATTTATTATATGCGGGATTAATTAAAAATTAGGTAAAAGCCAGAGCGCAAAAAAAAAATACGACCGACTTCGTTAAAGTGAATAAAGTATTTATATTTTAAATATATATTTTAACTTATTTAATTACTTTAATAATCAGTAAATTAAACAAAATTTAATAAAATAATTGCAACCCTCTCAAATACATTACATAGAGTGTTTAGCGATGGATATGATTTCGATAGTCGCGTCTATCGATAATTATTGTTGCCAGCACGTATTTTACGCCGCCAACTTTCTAGGATTGGCTAGGGACCGCCACATTTTTAATGTATTTTTTTCTACAAATTTATTTTATGGGCGATTGTGAAGAGGGCGTGACAACTTTTCGCCAAAGTAATTTCATTGAACAAGCCGAGGAAAGAAAAATTGTACTATCGATGGAAATTTTTTCAAGAGGAACAGAATCAAAAAATTCGATTGATTGAGAGAGTTTCGCCACAATGGCAAAATGACAATTATCAAATCGTCATAAAAGCTGACAAAGCACCACTAGGTGTACATGCTGGCAGACTCAATGCTCCAACTATTGCTGTTATTATGGTTGGTGATCCAGTTGACAAAAGAGCTATAAAAATTAGCCACTGCAACGCGTGTCCGGAACTGCTAGTATAAATATATATTTATAATTATTTACTGCTTGCAACAGAGTGTTACAAGCTGTGCTGAATGGTTTTAATTATAACATGTGAATACATTACACAGGAACTATATAAGATTCCTTCCATATAGACGGGAAATGACAAGATTTAACGGACCTTAGAAAAAGTTTTTGAAGTGGCTTACATAGAGCCTCAGCAGATAATCTGAGCACACAACCAGGTATTCCATCAGGACCATGTGTGTACACAGGTTTTTCTAAATTAAGAACGCTAAGAAGCGAACTTTCATCGATCGAAGGATCGATAGGATACGATAAGGATAAGGATACGGAAGATTTGCTCGGTATTCCATTCAAATGCTAGTAACTGCACAGTTGGTGGAATCCAACACAAATATCAGATCTAAGATTCTGCCTCTGTTATTTCGCACAGGATTTATTTGGCTAATGATAACTCAAAAGGCCATCAACGAAGCAGTGAGATATAGAAGGAAGCAACAAAGCAGATTCATCAGATTGAGACCATGGTATTTCTGGTAAATTAAAGTCACCAAATACGATTAAGACTTCACTATCAGAAAGCAACGAAGAAATTATCGAATAGAATCTAAATGTTTTGCATACACCGTCATGTCGGATTGTGGCGGGTTGTAAGAACTAGTTATGTAGACAGAGAAAGACTTGAATCTGACCATTACACTAACAAACTCAATCTCCAGAATGTCCGGTGAACAGATTTGGTCAGAAGTTAAGGCCGAGTCAACAGCAATCTTAACTCCTCCGCCTACACGAAAAGTCCGATCACAGCTAAAAATTGAAAATTATGCGGAAAGAACAGATTCATCGTTAATATCAGGTTTCAACCATGTCAGTAAACACTAAAATTTTAAATTCAAATGCTAGACTATCTAGAGATAGGAAGCTTAGATTTAAATCCTCTCACATTCTGATAGGTCAGGTGAAGGGAAGAGATTAGTTTTCTGGAACACTTGCCGATGCTGATATTCCGGAAGATGAGGAATTAGATGGAATAGAATCATCAGATTGAGACCACGCTATTTCTGGTAAATTAAAGTCACCAAAGACGATTAAGACATCTTTATCAGAAAGCAAAGAAGAAATACGTCGAATAGAATCCAAACATTTTGCATACAGCGCCATGTCGGAATGGGAATTTCCACACCGATAAATCCAATCGCGTACATCCTTAGCTAACCCGGGCCAAAACAAGTTTCTTCTAATTTGTTTTCTAAATGGTTTTCTGCATACCGTCGTGAGCAGACCTAACACTATTGTGCGCCTGTTTTATAACATCGACTCTCAATCGGTCTGGTATCCAAAGTTTCCAAGAGTTGTTTTCTTGAGATAAATCTCCTTCAAAATGCTCAGTTCGTTTATAAATGAATTTACCGATGACCCTAATGTAAGGAAGGCTAGATGAATTCTCTAAAAATTTTTGTCTTAAATTTTCATAACTATCATCCAAAAATGCGTCGGAATCTAAATCAATTATGGGTTTTACTTCTAATTCTGAAATTTCTTCTCCCTCATTTAATCGGGATAATGCGTGATATCGTGAATTTAAACTGCTGTAAGCGAAAATCCCAACGAGCAAGTCTCCCAGATACGTTTTGCTGTCGCATCAACCAAAGTAAGCTAGAATGGTCCGTAACTACTTCAAATTCTTGTAGTTCCAAATAATAGCGAAACTTTCCTATGCTAAAATGACGCTTAGACACTCGCGTTTCGTGACGCTATAATTGCGTTGTGCGCGACTTAACTTTTTAGACATATAAGCAATGGGCATTTCCTCATTATTCGCAGATAATTGTACCAACACAGCTCCTATTCCAAAATCACTGGCATCGCAATGGAGATAAAATTTCTTCTCAAAATCCGGATTTTGTAACAGTGGTGCGGTAGTTAATACTATTTTTAAATGTGCCATGTCTTTTTCTGCCTCAGGTGACCAACAAAACTTCCTTTTAGAAGATAGTACTTCGGTTATCGGGAAGGTAAGCTCTGAAAAATTTTGAATAAATCTACGATACCAACCACATATCCCAAAGAATCCTCGAACTTGTTTCAGATTCTTAGGCCTAGGCCAGTTTAAAATACATGAAATTTTTGTGGGGTCTGTACAGACCACT
>JAECWY010000275.1:0-29690 GCA_018151275.1 Drosophila prosaltans
TCATCGCCTATCGAGCTAATCTACCTTTCAGATTAGGTTGCTTCATTAGCCAGACCAAACTCAAATGATCAGTGATTACTTCGAATTCTTGCATTTCTATGTAACATCGGAACTTTTCAATTGCTTCTAAAGCTGCTAAACGTTCTCGCTCCATAACGCTGTAATTGCGTTGAGCCATATTAAGCTTTTTCGACATAAATGCTATTGGTTTTTCGACGCCTTCGTCAGACATTTGCACTAGCACGGCGCCAATGCCAAAGTCACTGGCGTCGCAATGTAAATAAAGCTTTTTAGAAAAATCAGGATTTTGAAGTACAGGTGCAGTTGAAAGTAATAATTTTAGCTTGACAAATGCTTTCTGAGCTTTGTCATTCCAAACAAATTTTTTCTTCACAGAAAGCAATTCTGTAATAAAAAAAGTTATATCCGAAAAATTATTTATGAATCTCCCGTACCACCCTACTATGCCCATAAAGCCTCTTGTTTGTTTTAGAGTCTTGGGCACAGGCCATGATTAAAATGATTCTACTTTTAAAGGATCAGTCGAGATGCCACCATTACCTATGACATATCGTAGATATGCGACCTCGGTAACACAGAACTTGCTTTTAGTAACATTCAGTGTAAGATTGGCTTTTCGAAATTGTTGAGGTAACCTAACCAATACCGACAAGTGCTCATCAAAATTATCAGAAACCGCGCACAAATCATCCAAATAAGCAAAGGTACAATACTTAAGCTTTGGTGAAATTAATTCATCCATCAGACGACACATTGTCTGAAGAGGATTACATAATCCGAAAGGCATGGCTACGAATTGAGATAAAGGTCGTCCCGGGATGGTGAACGCCGTAATTGCCTTAGACATTTCGGTCAGCGCAACTTGCCAAAACGCATCCTTAAGATTGATTTTTGTTCTGGTTCTGATTTAGTAGAATCCGAGGACTTGATGATATTAATCCTGGTACTAATCGAAAAAATTTCCAAAAATCGATTCCGAGAATTACTCGTTTTTCGATTGAAGGGATAATGTAGAAGGTTATTTGTTCTATTTGGTAACGATAAGTAACATTAAGCTTGACGGATCCAATTACTGAGTGATTTATTCCATCCGATGTTTTTACTTGTGAAGTTACTTTAGAAAATTTGGTGTTATTAACCCAGTCGAATTTTGCTAAGTCCGACTTCTGAGAAGGTTAGAAAACTGATTGACGCGCAAAGACGTCCATCAGCTGCCTCGTTAATTACGGAATTTATAAGTCATTTCCGAGTGTTTTTAATTTTTCTCCAAAAGGATCGCATGCGAGAGCTGTTGATCTTTTGGGTTTTTTCTGAACGAGAGAAATAGTCGCGCCGAAAATTCTTTCACGCACTTTGACGTAATTATGTAAGCGTTCAGGATACGGTAAATCTCGAAGTTTGGTTTTTAATGTTGTGTTAGGAAAATCTGGTTTGTTGTTTTTGACTCGGTAGTGTTTTCTGGTGTGGATTTCGAAGAGGTCGAGGTAATAATCGGGGATTGGGTATTTTTTAATTGCGGACCCCCTTGTTGTTCCCTGTCAGATGGGCCCTGTCGATCGTTTTCCGCCCCCTTACAACATGAAGGACATTGCGGTCGTAGATCCCTTTGGCTCCGCATCCATAACAGAAAATGTTCCTTATATCGCCACACATGTCCCAGAAGTGACCCTCCCTGTCATAGTTCCAATATAGAATAGTTTTCCTTATCCCATTAGAAACCTTGACTGCATTAACCTCCGAGTCTATCTTATCCAAGTCCTGAGGCTCATCATCAATTACTTCCGACACGGAACGCACAAAATTTTTCGAACCAGTTTGCGTTTTTGCGGGTCGCTTTACTACATTCTCTCCTAATAGGTTTTTGGGTCGCTGCACTAGCCGTCGAAGTTCAGTAACCGAACCAACCGTAACGTAAAGTAACGCCTCACAAATTTTTGCAAACCACGGAAAAGTCGCCATTTAGACTATCTAAAGTTAAAGCATGTACCCGATACAAAATTTCTTGTACGGTGGGACCTTTCTGCGCGCCGTCAGAATTAATACCCCAACTTTGAATAATTTGTGAGGCCTTTTCGCCACTATTGCTGGAATACGAAATAGCAGAAAATCTCTGAGAACTATTAACTTGTCCAGGTGATAACAAAGGCCTAGCCTGTGTGTTTTTAATACGCCTTCCTGACCCTGCGCTACTTAAGTTCATGCTACTCAAGCGCCTATCCATTATTTCTTCCATACGTTAGAAAATAGTCTCATAATCTATTTCTGCTCTAGCTGGTGGTGCAGCATGTGATCTAGCCAAGTCCTCTGTGAGTTCATCCGCGCCAATTAGAAGTTTCGGACTGAGCTGCCTGAAAATGTTGTTTTAACGGCCGTCCTGGTCGTTTTGGTTTTGGAAAATTACCCTGTTCAGGTTCTCTAATCACGTTTACATTGCCAAATGAAATTGGTGATAAATTTGGTGTCTAAGCAGCTCGCTCAATATTAACTTCTGGTACTACATCTCGATTCGGATGGAAAAGGATTTTGTGAAGGATACTGAGATTCTTCAAAACTATGTTCCACAGGCAATTTGATTGTTTAAGATTTTTTCAAAATATTTAAGGTTAGATATAAATAATACCCAGAAGAGATGTTTATTAAATATAGTAAATAAGTTTCAAAAGTACGCAGCGTTGACTTGGCTGGTCTCAGGAAAAATAGAGGCACCATAAACTATAATAATCCAACGAGTCTTAAAGCAAAACACAAGTAGAAGGTCGAGTTGCTGGTCGCAGACCTGCCTAGATCGAAATTCCTTGTACTATCGTTATGCTTTGAAATTTGAATTGGCATACAATTTAGTTTAAATCGCCGATAAGGGAACTCTCCCCCAGTTCCCCCCCCTTGGATCCGCCACTGATTACATCTCAGACGATCACAATTGCAATGCAAAGATAAAGCCTCAAAAGTTAACAAAACAGAAAAATTTATATGTGAGTTAAAAGAATCAAGTCAGATACTACTGAATGCCTTCCAAGTGAATGATATTTCGAACTAGCGTCAAAAGTCATAATTCCTAACTGGGGTATCCGATTGCTATTTACTGACTTACCAAAATTCCAACTTTGAATAAGGATTTAGGAAAAAAATAAAATAAATAAAATTTTAAAATTGTCAATACTTGCACCACGGACCAATATATCGAAAATGTCAACATATGGTAATTCCGAGTGGTCACAGCATTGCACTCAATATGAAATTTTTTAAAGTAGATTAAAATACCAAAAAGCTAACTTCGGCTCTGCCGAAGTTTGTATACCCTTGCAGCAAAATAATTGGTATAGATGTTTAACAAAATCAAAAAAAAAACAAAAAAGAAAAAACACTTCTAATAATTTTCACTTCTTCACCAAGCATGGTACCATCTACAACGAGCCAGCCCATCGTGCCACCGATCTCAACATACTACGCCACCGTCCTTACTTAGCTGACGTAAGCTAAATCGACATATGTATATAGCCAACCCATTGCATCTCGCTCGTTCAATTTCGTTCTGTGTAAGAACACAACTAAAATATTTCTGTCTCCCTTACACACCGCGTATGCATATGTATGTGTGTGCGTGACCATTAAAATACATTTAATTTCTATCAAATATGATTATTAATTAGTAACCTTAATTATTATCCGATTTAGTTCAAACTTGGTGTATAGTGTATGGATACAAATTAAATTTAAATGCAATAACCAAAAAACAATATTTTTATATATTTATTATTTTCGATCCCTGGTCACTTGTGTTGGTCCGGTAGATTTCTTTTGTTTGTTTGTTTGATTTTTTGTTGCTGGAGTAAACTGCTTATATTGATGATTTGTTTTATTTATTTGTAGCCGTAATAATTATCCGATTTGAGTCAAACTTGGTAAGTAGTGTTTTGGTACAAATTGGTTTTATATTCAAAAAGAAAAAAAAATTTTTAATTTGAACTCTTGTTCCGATATTGGACATATCATATAGTAATCCGATCCGATCGATTTTTATACTTTGTCTACCTACACCTTTAAAAAAGCTAACCACCAAGTTTCAAGTTTTATGTAGCTTAAAATTTAAGTTC
Source organism: Drosophila prosaltans (assembly GCA_018151275.1). Taxonomy (NCBI): domain Eukaryota; kingdom Metazoa; phylum Arthropoda; class Insecta; order Diptera; family Drosophilidae; genus Drosophila; species Drosophila prosaltans. The sequence goes on from JAECWY010000275.1 coordinate 4,116, forward strand.
GAAAAGCCGCGAAGAAACAGACAGACGGACAGACGGAGAGACGGACATGTCTCAATCGACTCGGCTGTTGATGCTGATCAAGAATTTATATACTTTATGGTGTCGGAAACGTGTATTTCTAAGCGTTACAAATATCTGACCAATTTTATAATACCCTCTGCAAGGGTATTTTAAGAATTGAAAGAAAAATGAAAAAGAAAAGGACTTCTAAAGAGAGAAGGAGCTCAACCAGAAAAAAATACCGAAGGTGCCTAATCTGATTCAGGTCATACAAAGATATGTAACTTCCTAAACTGATATTGCCCTAAAATATGTAATTTCCTAATTTGGTATTGCCCCGCGTTGGGCGCTATTAAATAAATGCAACGTACAGTCTCAAGTTGGGAGTCATAAAAAATATATAACGACGCCCAGCTCTGATTCAAACCTCCAATTCAAACCCTCGGCAACGTAAAAACCCGAGAGCAAGCACCACACTAACAACAACACTAATGTGTCTCGAGGACGCGAATGCAATTAAAAGGGATCAAAAACACAAAATCAAAGTCTATGTAGACAAAACAACAAAACTTTGACTTATGTTATTAAATAAAGCAATAAGTAAGCTTTGAGTAAGTTTTTAAGAACAAATTACAATTTATAGATTGCGTAATTTATTAATTCGGCACTAGATTCCACGAAACAGAATTTACTATGCATGATTAAAAAAAAAACACGACCCCCTTCGTTGAAGTGAAGAAATTAATTTTCTTTTTAAATGAATTACAGCTTCAAAACAAAAACAACTATATGAACTGATTTTTTTTTTTTACATTGTTTTTGGATTAAAGTTTATATGGAATTGTTTATTAGCCTTACGTTTAACGACACAAAACCCGCCCGATGAGATCGCGTCGAGCATATCGTCAGTTAGCGCTGTATTATACCTAGCTGGTAAATACAGAATATAGGATTCCAGTTCTAGAGCGACCGACGCTCCATATTTTGTAACGGCTCGCCATGCATTAATAACCGGAATTTCAATATCACAAATCATGTTTGTGATATTAAGTAGGGACTTGTTTGCCCCATACCAAGACAGCTTATTTATATCTTCATTAAACTTCCTTATTGCCTTGAGTTTTTCCTCGCTCAAACTCAAACTAACTCGAAGTTGCTGCTGCAATTGCTCTTCTTCTTGCAAATGCTGTATCATTTGTTGTTGCATTTGCTGTAGGTCATGTTGTTGTTGTTGTTGATGATCCAAGTACTGAGATGGCCCCTCATTTGATTGTAGAATCTGCTGTTCAAGTATTACTACTCCGTGTCTGGGCCTTCGGGGATTTCTGGAGTGCTGTTGTTGCTTCTGCTGCTGTTTTTTATCTTTAAGACCCATTCCAAAAGATTTCTTAGCTTTCATTAAGTTTGTTACGAGCCAAGCAGCAGGCTTTTCCCCCAGTCCGCTATCAGCAGCCTTTACTCGCTCCCACGCTCTCTCAGCTAACTGCGCGTCAGCAATGTGCCGCTTCTCAAGGTATTTGTTTTGTGAGTAAGCAATATCGTGTTCTCTGCAAGCAGCATCCAATAGATTGATTCCCTTATCTCCACGTTCTAACCGTTTTTTTAGTTTAGTTCCAGGGCCACAAATTTGAAATCCCGGTAAATATAATTCAATGGGTAGACTATTAATAAGTTTATTAATTACACCTCTAGTGCCACCTCCGTAACGATAGGCTTTCAGTTTACAACTGTTTTTTTATCTTTAAGACCCATTCCAAAAGATTTCTTAGCTTTCATTAAGTTTGTTACGAGCCAAGCAGAAGGCTTTTCCCCAAGTCCGCAATCAGCAGCCTTTACTCGCTCCCACGCTCTCTCAGCTAACTGCGCGTCAGCAATGTGCCGCTTCTCAAGGTCTTTGTTTTGTGAGTAAGCAATATCGTGTTCTCTGCAAGCAGCAACCAATAGATTGATTCCCTTATCTCCACGTTCTAACCGTTTTTTTTAGTTTAGTTCCAGGGCCACAGAATTGAAATCCCGGTAAATATAATTCAATGGGTAGACTATTAATAAGTTTATTAATTACACCTCCAGTGCCACCTCCGTAACGATAGGCTTTCAGTTCACAACTGTTTTTTATACCCTTTACCCATAGGGTAAAAGGGTATATTAAAGTCGCTAAAATGTATGTAACAGGCAGAAGTATACATTTCTGGCCTTATAAAGATAATGACAAAAAAGTGTGGTTAGGTAATTCTGAAATTAACACATCAAATGGAGAATTCTTTATTTTTTAGAGTGGTAAAAATTGGACTTTAACTACTGGCTTATTCATTAATTTACGAAAACGATGCAAAGCATTATAATAAGGAAGATTTAGAAAATTATAAAAATATATTGAATATAACAAATGCCCACAGAAGAAATCATAAGAGGGATGAACAACTTAAGAGTAATCGTTCTAAAAAATATACGCAATTAATCAAACCTCTCTTCCCCAGTAAATCTCTGTTTTCGCAACTGACCTCTACACCAATTGCACAATCGTTATCACATTCGAGCTCATCTCCCACTCATATTGGCAGTGGTCTGATGAAACTGAATGTGAATAAACCAAATTATATATATTGGGATGATCCTAATGAAATTGTATATAGATTAAAACTGTTAGTTGCATCGCAAACAGCTGGACATACCAATCATAATACGGAAATAATATCAATAATTGAAGAACTTCGTGAAGCTAAAATTATATTGTAGTTAATTGTAGTTACACAGACATACATATACATAGATATACAGATACAATTGTACATACATACCACATAAGTAAATGCATACTATACAATACTCTTCTCTATTTATCATACACTAAATCATTAAAGGTAGTTATATGCATCTCACTCTGTTATCTAGATATACATTCCACATTATATGTAAATAGAATAAATCGCTGAATTGACCAGACGTGTGCCTACAATCTCAGAAGTGGGATAACAGTGAAAAAAAAAAAAAAGAAGTAAAAGTCAAAACATTTTTTTTTTCTTCATTGCAACACACACAGCCTACAATAAAATAAAAATTAAATAAAACAAAGAACTTAAAACAACATGATTAACATTGAGGAATACAGCGCAACACAGCTGCGTAAATGGCTGGAAAACTTGGGACTCCAGAAAAGCGGCAACAAAGCAGCGTTAGCAGCACGTCTTAATTTGGTGCCTCCCGAAGCCCGAGGAACATGTCCATCATTAGAAGAAATAGAGGAGGCAAGCTTCCAAATCGAGATCCATGGTGCCGCTGGTGGTGATGAAATTGGCAACGAGGGACAAAGCGAGCGAGACAACGAATCTGGTGGTGAGACGCAGAGTGAGCGAGACGTCGAGATGGCGTCAGAAAATTTCGCGGAATTGGAACTTTTAAGACGCCGCTTGGAACTAGTGGAACTAGAGAACTCAGTGCTCAAAGCAAAGTCAGTCCAGCATTTGGCGCCAAACAATGTGACCATTGCTCCGGGAACTGAGATGGTCACATTAAATACAAACAATGTTGCCACACTAGAGATGGGTAACATGGTCAACGAGAGCGCAAATACATTCGTGAACAACAATACCTTGTTCAACATGCTCAAGGAGATGATTCCAAACTTTACTGGTGCCACCGATACCACAATGACGATCAACATATGGATGGCACAAATCAAGGCTATTATAAGGATGTATAACTTAAACGACGACGTTATTCGAATGTTAATAATGTCAAAGCTAAAGGGTCGAGCACAAGTCTGGCTACACTCTAGCGACAATTTGTTGGGTGTGCCAGCGACGGATTTGTTGCATCAACTTGGAGAGGCCTTTCAGATAAATGAGTCCAAAATAATGTCACGTCGTAAATTTCAGGAACGCAAATGGAGAGTCTCGGAAAATTTTGCGGCCTATTTTAATGAGAAAATGCTGTTGGCTGCAAATATTTGCATTGATGATGAGGAGCTGATCGACAATATTATAGAAGGAATCCCCGATAGTCAGTTGAAGCAGCAGGCGTACATGCAGTGTTTTACAACGTCTGCGCAACTACTTCAGGCGTTCGCCAAAGTCACGCTACAGAAGAATACTCAAATGGGCGAACGACCGAAGACTGTCACCGGGAACGCATCCGGAAAAACTCATCGGTGCTTCAACTGCAATTCGGTTGGACATTTTGCGAGTATGGAGCCTGCTATGCTTGTGGCAGTCTGGATCATCTAGTCGCCCAATGCCCTGAGAAGAAAAACGAGCTAAAAAACGAATATGTAAGACCGTTTCACATATATTTTAAGACAGAAATTAATGAAAATTTTTTTGTAGAATGCCTAATCGATAGTGGGAGTCCAATTAGTTTCATCAAAATATCTTACATTGAAAACATATTGAAAAACTCAAAAATTAATTTCTTTAAAAATAATGATACAAATTACTGTGGATTAAATAATAGTCCTTTACTTGTTCTTGGAAAAATATCATGTTTTGTTATAATGAATAAAGAGAAAATTGATTTTGAATTTCTAATTGTGGCAAACAAATCGATGGCATATAACGCTGTGTTAGGAAGAGATTTTATGAATAAGTGTAATTTTAAAATTGTGAGAGAGAATGATAGAAAACAAAATGACCGAATTATCAAAAAAGTTGTAAATGAAATTCAAATTTGTAATGGCGAGATAACTGATAGCACACAAAATGATCGAATTCTGGTAAATGATAGAACAAAAAAAGAACAAGATTGTCATTCAAACGAAAAGAAAGAAAGTTTTGATCAAAAGAATAAGCTTGATAAAAAGTACTCAGAAGACGAAAGATTAGAATCTGAGATATTGTCAATTGAATATCCCGAACCAAATGAGAGCACTTCTCTTAGCTGAGAAAACGATTGGTAGATATTTTTGATCAATTATGCGTTAACAAAAAGACCAGAAAACCCAAAAGTTAAGTGGGAGATGAAGCTAAATTTTGAAAACACAAAACCATTTAATTATCCCCCAAGACGACTCTCATATGCGGAGAAAACACAGGTTCAGATTCTTTTAGACGAATATACCGAAAATGGAATAATACGCGCGAGTGAGTCGGAGTATGCGTCACCAATAGTATTAGTAAAAAAGAAATCAGGAGAATTAAGGATGTGCGTAGATTACCGGACCCTTAACAAAAATATGCTCAAAGATAACTACCCCACACCGTTGATAGATGACTTAATAGATAAACTTTCTGAAAAGACTATATTTACCAAATTAGATCTCAAAAATGGATTCTTTCACGTGTTTATGCATGAGGATTCGATCAAATATACAGCATTTACAACACCTATGGGACAGTACGAGTGGTTAAGAATGCCTTTCGGCTTAAAAAATGCACCAGCGGTTTTTCAAAGATATGTCAACAAAATTTTTACCGATTTGGTTCGCGACGGCAGCGTTCTTATTTTGTATGGACGACATACTGATAGCAACAAAGGATATTAAAAGTCATTTAGAAATATTAACCGAAGTTTTTAAACGTTTAGTCGATAACAAACTTAAGTTGAGAATAGACAAGTGTGAGTTCCTTCAGAATGAAATAAAGTATTTAGGTTACGTGATATCAGGTAAAGGTATAAGGCCAGATACAAGCAGTTAGAAATTTTCCGATACCAACCAAAACACACGAAGTGCAAAGCTTTCTTGGATTGTGCTCTTACTTCAGACGATTTGTCAAAGATTTTTCATCAAAGGCTAAGCCTTTATACGACCTTATAAGAAAAGATAAAAAATTTGAGTTTGGAGGAACAGAACTAGAGTGCTTTGAAATGTTAAAAAGAAATCTGTTAGAAGCCCCTATTTTGGCCCTGTACAATCCGAATGATCCAACAGAGCTGCATTGCGACGCTAGCGCTTTAGGTTTTGGCTCAATCCTAATGCAGAAAAAGAAAGACAATAAATTACACCGTCTTTAATTTTTCAAAACGCACGACAGACACAGAAGCCAAGTACCATAGTTTCGAACTTGAGACACTCGCTGTAGTGTATTCATTACAACGTTTTAGAATATATCTTCAAGGAATAGAGTTCAAGATAGTGACAGACTGCAGCGCCTTTACTTTGGCGCTTAATAAAAAAGAACTATGTCCGAGAATCGCACGGTGGGCATTATATCTTCAGGACTATGATTATACATTAGAACACAGAGCTGGAAAGCGCATGCAGCATGTCGATGCACTGAGCTGAATCACAAACATACTTACGATTGACTCCAATTCATTTGAAGAAAATTTAATCATTTGTCAAAGTAGAGATGAAGAAATTAAAAATATTCTTGTAAAACTGCAAAACACAGAACTTAAGGACTTTGAAATGAGAAATGGAATCGTATATAGAAAAAAAGATAAGGAAGCTCTTTTGTTTTATGTGCCTAAAGAAATGGAAAACCATGTCATGTACAACTATCAGCTAGCTCACGTCGGATTAGACAAAATGACAGACATTATATCTAAAAGCTACTGGTTCCCTAATCTAAAAGAAAAATGCAAGCAACACATCCAAAATTGTTTGAAATGTATTTCTTATTCCGAGAAAAGTGGAAAAGAAGAGGGGTTTCTGCACAATATTCCGAAAGACACAGTTCCTTTTAACGTCATTCACATAGACCATTATGGCCCAATCGATAAAAGCAGGTCTAACAAATACATATTAGTAATCATAGACGCTTTTACAAAATTCGTTCGACTTTATCCAGCAAAGACCACAAAATCTAAAGAAGCAGTGTTAGCGCTCAAAGACTACTTTAGAGCTTATAGTAGACCAAACATTGTGATTTCTGATCGAGGAACTTGTTTCACGTCAAAAGAATTCGAAGATTTTTTAGCTGACAACGAAGTTAAGCACATAAAAATCGCCACTGGATCCCCACAAGCAAACGGTCAAGTAGAAAGGGTAAATAGAACCATTGGCCCTATGATCGCCAAGTTAACTGATCCAGACAAAGGATCATTTTGGGATACTACTTTAGAATCAGTTGAATACGCACTAAACAATACACTTCAGAGGTCAATTAATCAGCAACCAAGCAAAGTTTTATTTGGGGTACCTCAAAGAGGCAAAGTGATAGATACTTTAAGGACAACCATAGAAAGATTGAATAATGATAACAAAGATAGAGATTTACAGAAAATCAGGAAAAAGGCAGGCGAAAGTGTAGAAAAATTCAAAATTATAACAAGTCACGAGTAGATTCAAAAAGAAAATGTCCCCAGAATTATAAGGCAGATGATTTGGTGATGGTCAAGAACTTCGACTCTCATGCAGGCGTATCTAATAAATTAATTCCTAAATTCAAAGGTCCCTACAGGGTAACAAAAGTGCTTCGCAATGACAGATACGTCTGTTGAGGGTTTTCAACAAACTAGGCTTCCATACAAAGGTGTGTGGGCCGTGGGCAATATGCGACCATGGCTTAAAAGTCCTATCGGCAAAGAGATCAGGAGCTCTCAAATCAGGATGGCCGAATTGTAGTTAATTGTAGTTACACAGACATACATATACATAGATATACAGATACAATTGTACATACATACCACATAAGTAAATGCATACTATACAATACTCTTCTCTATTTATCATACACTAAATCATTAAAGGTAGTTATATGCATCTCACTCTGTTATCTAGATATACATTCCACATTATATGTAAATAGAATAAGCTAGCATAAGATGATGAAATAAATCAGTTCTTTTGTGATCGCTGAATTGACCAGACGTGTGCCTACAATATATTAACATCATTATTATTAAAGCACACCCACATGATCATTGATACATGAGCATTGATAAGTTTGGAAACACAAGTTCCAGCATGAGAATTGATAAGTTTGGCCATTTCACTTTAAATAAGGAGGCTCCTTCTCACAAAGTGTTTACTCAAAATGCGATAGCGCAAAGCAAAATGGAATTAGAAAATACTATAACTAATAAAATACAGCTATTGCAGAAATATATAACAGATAAAAATACAGAATTAAGAAAAGATATTATGAAAGAAAATCAAAAATGTGTTGAATTTCTTTGTTAAAATATATTAATACGATGAAAGATGAAATGGAAGAATCCATCGATAGACAACTGCTACAAACTAAGAACTTTGTTGAGTTCTTTTTCGAGAATAAATCTAGAAGATGAAAACGACTACATTCAAACATATGACCTGGAAATTGACTAACTTATTTGATATGTGAAGTAAAAAAAAATTTTTTTTCTTTAAATGAAAATTATAAATATATATAATAAAACAGCAACAGCATATTTTCGAAATTTAATTAAAAAATGTTTTATTTAGTTTTTGTTATTATTCTTATTCAGCATCAAAACATGGTTTTTAGATAGCACTTGTTGTTCTTTATTATTATAAGTTTGAAATTTTATAATGCCCCCAAGCCTATGTATGTATATTACCGTTTCTTATAATTTTGACTTAAAAATTAGCATATTACTTAGTTGTATATTCTTATTATTGAATAAACAATCAGCAAATGATTCTAAGCTTACGTTTTTTAAACTGCGTTTTTAACACCCTTTGCTTTTTTAACACAACCCCCATCTTCAAGAGTACATTTTCGGTCGTAGTCCAATAAATTGTCATTATTTTTCCGTTGTTTTCATCCTTCATCATACCCAAAACTTTTTTATTACACCTCTGTATTTAATATTTGTTTGCTTTTTTGCATTTCAACATCATTGCGAATATCAGCGTATATATCGTTTCTTCTAATGGTGTAGATAAAAGAGTCAGTATCCATATTTAGGAAGCATATAGCTATAGTGAAAATCGTACATTTGAAACTTTGATAAATCCAGCACACAAAACCCCAAATATATAGGTTTATTATATACATTCAATAACCGCTTCATTTGAATTGCGTACATATCCTCAGCAAACTTAGCTGAACTTTCAAAATTGACTTTTGATATTAATGCTCTAGCCCCTAACTTATTGCGAAGGGTTGTCTCCCATGAAGTTACTATATTAATATTTTTTCTTTTTTAACATTCTCCATGGTCTTACCAAATACCGCATTATTTAATAGTTTAAAAAAAATCTTTTTCAAAACTAGTTTTCGCATTCGTTCTGTGCTGAGTGTTAATATCAATATATTTCTTAAGCCGAGGCGCGTTTGCTTAAATTTTAAAATTCGATGTATTTTTTTTAAAACAATACCATTTTGCATACACTGCTGAAGATTTCTATAGTGAAATGGATATTTGTGTTTGGTGTTTAGGTCTGCAATTAACTTTTCCACTGTACACAACTTTGTAGGCTTCTGATTGCTTGGACAGAACGGTAAATCGTTCTGAGAGTCATGTAAAGAAGTAGGATATTCTAAAGTAACTTCAAGAATAAGTATATCCATAATCAGAATCCGCTGCGATATTAAAAACATTGAACTCACTAACCTCCAAATCATTCACCCAGCAAAAGTCTTTATATGAGAGATATTGTGACATAGCCCAACCATACAAATTATTCGCATCTAAATACAATAAAAACTGTGATGGCTCTGTCTCATTATAATTCTTCACATATTTATGATTTGCTTTGGAATATCTTTGCGTGCATTGTACTAGTCCACCATGAATATCATTTTGAATAAATCTCTGCATATCTATATCTGTAAATAATTCTAGTTGTATGCCAGTCGATTTTAACATTGCATCCCAAGATAACCCCGGTGTTGTGTAATAATGTGCAGGATCAAGAGAGTAAATTTTGCTTCATATAGAACGAAAATTTTCAAAAACATCCGCCAACAGCAGAACATCAGTTTTCAAATAAAGTTCCATGTAGTCCTTAGGGGACTGACACTGATAGTTTTCAACAGAACATTCGCTATTCGATAGTTTGTTGAAAAATTTATCTTTAGATGGCAATGTATTATCATGCAAGCGAGAATTAATAAAATTTCATCATCTACAGACATATTTAGCGTCTTTTTTTGATTTGGATAGAGATGGGTATATAATATAGTTACATCCTCTATGATTGATTTAACAAAATATTCGCTTGCATTTTCATCTGTATATGATGAAAATTTATTTAAATTGGGGTTGAAGCTACATTTAATGTAATAACCATATGCTATAGGAGTATGTTCTTGAATATTAACAACATTATCACTAACGTTTTGATTAACAGACTTTAATATACATTCAAAGTCTGCATATATAGCAAATGGTATTATTTTTATCGATATTATGGATATTATTTTTATGGATATTATTTTGCTGCAGTCCTCAGAATATGTGCTAAGATTCCTCGAATAGTTGAGACACAACTCGCAAAAGTGGAGCTTTGCTGTACTTGCTGTCAGCTGTTTGCGCAGCGAAAGATTTTGGCCAAAAGATTTTGGCCATCACCGCGTTCGATCGTGCTCCGCAAGTTCATCGGTGTCAGCATTTAAAGTGTTAAACTAAAGTGACAGGGCTCTCAGTCGCCACAGAGACGCCCAATCACAATTTTATATTGTTATTTGTAACTACAAATAATAATACTTAGTAAATATCTAAATTTACTAGCAATGCCAACGTGTAAAAGAGACCAACTTGGGCCCATCTTCACTAGAATCTCGCCAGCTACAGCTACAAGAACAACTTCTCCAGCAACAAAACGAGCGTCGCCTATCTATTCAACGCAACAATGCATACTTCTCAGTAGTGTCTCCAACAACCACAACAACAATAAGCGCTGAATCCAAAAGTGCAAGTACGAGCAAATTGCTTACACCAACCAGCAACAATTTGTCTTGGAGCGCCCAATGCGCTTCACCCTCAAATTCGCTTACACCTCAAGTGTTAATTGGGTCATTGGGTTCGCCGACCGCCGTCAGCGCGCTCACAACAACAACAATTGCAGCTACTGCTCCAACAACAACTGTAACAGCAGCAACGTCTGCAATACCTTCGATCACCGTCCAGCAGACTACCTCAACAAAGTCTACCCATCCAGTGACGGTGAATCCAAAGTCACCTGTTCAGACTGGCATGGACAGATATATTAATATAAACAAGCGAAAGCTTAGCCCTCAGACAAAAAGAGGCAGCGCTTCCAAAATGTCAAATAACAATATTGTTGAACAAAAAGCTTTGGAAGGCAATAGATTTCAAATATTGGCAAATCAGCCGGAATCTCAAGAAGGAGTTTCCCAAATTAAACCCTCTGTAGCCAAGCCACCACCATTCTATATCCGTGGTGCAAACTGTACTTCATTGGTGCCAAAACAACTTTTATGTGACACCACTCAATAGGGGTAATATAAAAGAGACCAAAGTGCAAGCCAAAAGTGAAGAATTCTATCGTAATATTAAAAAGTACTTTAGAAAGGAAAGTGTGAATTTCTACAAATTTCAGCTTTCTAGATCCACGATATTTTATAGCTCGCATACAGTTAAATAAAATAATTTTTATACCCTATACCCGTAGGGTAAAAGGGGTATATTAAAGTCGCCAAAATGTATGTAACAGGCAGAAGGAAGCGTTTCCGACCCCATAAAGTATATATATTCTTGATCAGCATCACTAGCCGAGTCGATTGAGACATGTCCGTCTGTCCGTCTGTCCGTCCTTCTGTCCGTCTGTCCGTCTGTCCGTCTGTCCGTCCGTATGAACACCTAGATCTCGGAGACTATAAGAGCTAGAGCTACCAAATTTGGTGAGAATATCCATCTAGTGTCTACACAGGTCAAGTTTGTTTCAAATTTTTTGCCACGCCCACTTCCGCCCCCGCAAATCGAGAAAACGTATTACTAGAGCTGTATTAAAGATATCGTTTTCTTACTTGGCACACCTAATTATATACCCAAACTGCTCCACCTGACCAAATTTTGTCGAAATCGGACAATAAATATCGGAGATATACCTATATGAGTTTTGCACTGAATTGCCAAGGCGACATTGGCTGGCAAGAGTGAGCGAGACAGCATGCGTTTGCTGTTGCTGTATGTTAAAAGAAATTTTGAATTAAGTTGATGCCGATCTTGATTTAATATAACTAGTTGGTACAGGGTATACTCAATGTCGGCAGGGACGATTTGCTTGCTTCATTTTACTTGTTAACATTTTAATTTTTATAAAGAACGAAAAAAAGAAATTAGTCAGAATCTAAGGAACCGGAATCATTAAAAGCATTACAATTAATGAGCAACCCAATAACGGCTTCATCTAGTATAATATCGTTTCTCAAAATTCTTGATGTTTTTGACAAAGATGTTATTAGGGGATCATATGAAACAAATAAACCGTTCATAACGTCTTTCATGGTATTTCTTCTATTATTTTTAAGTGTTCTCGAATATTGCGAAAATCTTTATTTCTGGCTTCAAGGGCTTCTTCAGACATCATGCCAATAGGGAGAGTTGCGTGGCCTATAATGTCTGCACCATGTATTAATATCTTGTGCACAGAAGACGGCATGTAAAACGAAGGATATTTATTTACAAATATCTCAGCAGTTTCCATGGCATATAAACGGAACGCGTCACGTAAAATTACACTAAACTTGTTTATTAGTGTTTCGCTAACTCCTCTTATTTGAGCAACCAACTCAGGATTGTTAAAAAACCTTCTGGTAGTATTGCCATTGTTAGTGTTTCCGCTACCAGCCATTGGTATGTCCACTAGTATACCCATGTGGTTCCTAAGTTGCAGCTGAATTTCTGATTTTCTATTTTCAAATCCAAGCATGGAGTGTTGATAAGCAGTATTGATAAAGTTTAATATCACTTGCATAAGTTTTTACCAAATTTAAATTGTTCATATCTTTTGGTAGTGCTCTGCAGATTCCACATATCTGTGTAGATGCTTCTGCTAGGGCGTTAAATGTTTTGCCATCAAGCATGGTACAATACAAATAAAACAAGTGACAGGGCTCTCAGTCGCCACAGAGACGCCCAATCACAATTATATTGTTATTTGTAAATACAAATAGCAATAGTTAGTAAATAACTAAATTTACTACTAATGCCAACGTGTAAAGAGATTAACTCAGGCCCTTCGTTACTAGACTCTCGTCAGCAGAAGTTCCAAGAACAAATTCTTCAGCAACAAAACGAGCGTCGGCTCTCTATACAACGCAACAATGCATATTTCTCAGCAGTGTCTCCGACCACCACAACAACAACAAGCGCTGAATCCAAAAGTGCAAGTACGAGCAAATTGCTCACGCCAACCAGCAACAACAATTTGTCTTGGAGCGCCCAATGCGCTTCACCCTCAAATTCGCTGACACCTGAAGTGTTAATTGGGTCATTGGGTTCGCCAACCGCCGTCAGCGCGCTCACAACAAGAACAATTGCATCTACTGCTTCAACGACAACTTAAACAGCCGCAAAGTCTGCAATAGCTTCAATCACCGTCCAGCAGTTGCCCAACCAGTGACGGTGAATCCAAAGTCACCTGTTCAGACTGGTATGGACAGATACATTAATATAAACAAGCGAAAGCTTAGCCCTCAGACAAAAAGAGGAAACACTCCCAAAATGTCGAAAACAACATTGTTAAACGAAACGCTTTGGAAAGCAATAGATTCCAAATATTAGCAAATCAGCCGGAATCCCAAGGAGTTTTCCAAATTAAACCCTCTGTAGCCAAGCCACCACCATTCTATATCCGTGGTGCAAACTGTACTTCACTGGTGCCAACACTGGAAGCGCTAGTTGGTCAAAACAACTTTTATGTGACACCTTTCAATAGGCGCAACATAAAAGAGACCAAAGTGCAAACCAAAAGTGAAGAATTCTATCGTACTATTGAAAAGTACTTTAGAAAGGAAAGTGTGAATTTCTACACATTCCAGCTAAAGAGTGCCAAAGGTCTTCAAGCGGTGATCAAAGACATTGAACCATCGGTTCCGACTCAGTAAATAGTTGAAGCATTGGAAGAGAAGGGCTTTGAGGTAAAGTCCGTCTCAAACATACTGAACAGAAATAAAGTGACGCAACCTCTATTCAAAGTGGAGTTACAGCCCACATGCGATAAAAAACTTAAACCTGACACAGTGCACCCTATATACATTCTTCAACTTCTGCTACATCGCAGCATTACTGTCGAAGAGCCGCATAAGACGACACACCCGGTACAATGCACTAATTGCCAGGAGTTTGGCAGAGTTTTCCTTCTGCAGCCTTCGCCCAGTTTGAGTTGGCTGTAGACAAACTCAAAAAGATTGTGTCTGCACCGATGACAAATCAAATACAAATATAAGGAAGTGCGGCAATTGTGGTGGTAATCACACAGCGAACTACAGAGGATGTCCTGTTTATAAAGAACTCAAGGCCCGCCTCAACGCAAAGAAATCAACGGCTCGTATCCAGGGCTTGACACTAATTCCCTCTCTAACAACATTTTTCTCAACTATTTTTCTCAAGAGCTGTAAGGTCATCAGCGACTTCATTAAAATCTACTTCTGAAGTAACTTTTGCAAGCTTGTTACGCAATGGAAATGCACAGCCCACTCAAACAGTAGATCCCGCTACCATTCAATCTAACGCGGCCCCAAGTCAATCCGTATTTGGCCAGAACCCCAACGGGATCGAAACATTGTTAATCTCGCTCAACCAAATCATGACAAATTTCATGACGTTCATGCAAAATTGCATGCAGGAACTGATGCGGAACCAGAACTTCAAAGCTTATTGACAATAACAAATAATGTCAGCAGTACAAATATAACTCTGGAATGCAAACGGCATTTCCAAGCACAAACAAGAATTGTCACTGTTTCTGGACTCAAATGAAATCGATATTATGCTGTTTTTGGAAACACAAGTAACAAACAAAAACAACTTTCAAATACCCAAATATGCATTCTACGCAACAAATCACCAAAACGGCAAGGCTCACGGAGGAACTGGATTAAACACTGTCTACACCAAACAAAAAAAAAAAAAAACAAAAAAGAAGAAAAATCACACCTACAAATTTTCACTTCTTCACCGAGCATTGAAAAACCATCAAACGCCGAGCCCATCGTGCCACCGATCTCTGCATACTACGCAACAGTCATTACTTTGCTAACGTAAGCTAATTCGACATATATAGCTAAATTATTGCATCTCGCTCTTTCAATTTCGTTCTGTGTAAGAACACAATTAAAATAATTCTGTCTCGTTCACCCACCGCGTGGTGGTTGAATTTTTGGATATGTATGTGTGTGCGTGAGCATTAAATTACATTTAATTTCTATCAAATATGATTATTGATTTGTAACCTTAATAATTATCCAATTTAGTTCAAACTTGGTGTATAGTGTATGGATACAAATTAAATTCAAATGCAACAACAAAAAAACAATAATTTTATATATTTAAAATTTGGTGCCGCACGGATTCGAACACGAGTCTCTTGTGTTGGTACAGCAGATTTCTTTGACAATACAACCGTGGCTGGACTTTACTGTCCACCACGATTCTCAATCTCTGAGAAAGAGATATCGAGAAAAATCACAAACTGGAGGACGAAGAAGTCATCGAGCTTTGCACCTCTGCATTAGAAGATACGCTTATTGAAGCCGAAGCCATCTAGACATATGGCTCTGCACTATGGGGAAACGCAAGCAAGAGCAACATTGAAACCATACAAAGGGCTCAATTCAAGATTCTCCGAACCATCTCGGGAGCACCTTGGTATATCCGAAATGAAAATGTACAGAAAGACCTACACATTCCTAGCGTAATAACCGAAATAAAGGTACAACAGCTTAAGTACACCGCTAAACTGCAGGCACACCCGAATACCCTGGCCAAATCATTAACCCGAATACCTGAAAGTACTCGTCTTCAACGAAACGACCTCCCAACCCTCTAGTAGGAAAAGCGGCATATCAAGCCATTTCTGTTTTTTTTTCTCAAAAGGAAACCTTTGGTGGTGGACTTCCTTCCATTTCGTGTAACGTACAGCCAGAAGTTGGGAGTCATAAAAATATACAACGATACCGAGCTCTGATTCAAACCCCGCTCTCTACCCGCCGAGTCGTATTACTCCATTATAAAAAATACAATTTATTCCCATCAGGTCCTGGTGAGTACACGGGCTTCACTAAAGTAAGCACGCTGTTCTCAGCGAATCTTCATCGATTTCTGGATTAAAGACGCAATTAGACCTTTTCAACTGATAGGGACAAGAAAAGTTAGCTCGATGATCTTTGGAGGAATAGGTCGTTTTGAAAAAATCAGCAAACATATCGGCAATGGCATGATCATCGATTGCTTAATTATTTTCAAAACATAAATAGGATCACGGGAGAACTGAAGTTTACAACGACTAATGTAATCCTTATAACATAGAGCAACAGCATAAAGAGAGAAATCAGACGGTCGACCCGATTTTTTAAACTTTCTGTAATATCTAGACTTTACATTTTTGAAATTAGTTAACTCACGTGTAAGCCATGGCGGTTTTTTTTACGCGCGAATCCCAACGGGAGCACTAATTGCCCACACCTCCCGCCCAACCGACCGAGGAGCGCAAGCCGCATAACGCACGGCTCGAGTCGCGGGGACAATTCACAAAACACAGACAAAAAGCGAAACTATAGCTAATTACGTGCTAGATAGGAAAGGGTAGAAGTTTTTAGTAAACGAATAGAGAGCTCTGAACTGATTACATGATAAAGACGATTATAATCAGAACAAAGAACTCGAAAAGGTTCATATATTAGGTAGTTAGTAGTACATCGTGGAAGTTTTAGAGGAATATAGTTTCTAGTAGGTCTACAAGGAACTGTTAGTTCAATAGCTAGGGAGAGTCTATATCCCCATTAAGGAGCTTGTGCATAAATATGACGCCAAGCATTAATCTACGATAAGTAAGGGAAGGAAGGTCAAGTAAAAGAAGTCTACTAGAGTACGAAGGTAAGTTGATATTACGATCCCAGTTCAGACCACGAAGAGCAAAGAGAAGAAACTGTTTTTGAACTGATTCTATTCTTGCTTTATGTGAATCGTATTGGGGTGACCATATGCAGGTTGCATATTCTAAAATTGGACGAACCAATGAGGTGTAAAGAACCTTGGTTGTATATGGATCGTCAAATTCCTTTGACCATCTTTTAACAAACCCAAGAACACCCATGGCTTTTCCGACAGTAGTGCTTATATGGGACTTAAAAGTCAATTTATGGTCCATAAGAACTCCCAAGTCAATCATCTCATTAAGTCTGGTTAATGGAACGTTATTAAGAAAGTAGGTAATTAACTGAGGAGTGTTTCTGAAAAAAGTCATGACCTTGCATTTAGATGTGTTTAGGTTTAATAAGTTGTGTTGACACCAAAACTGAAAGTTTTGGAGGTCAGACTGGAACCGTGAGGGAGATATAATGTCTCTGTAGCTGAGACAAAGCTTAACATCATCTGCGTACATGAGGACACGAGAATGAATTATAACGGATAAAAGATCGTTAATAAAAAGGGTAAATAGCAGTGGACCCTGAGGCACCCCCGAAGTGACTTGGATAGACCTAGAACTTGAAGACTTGAAAATAACTTTCTGTGTTCTGTCTGTCAGGTATTCACGAATCCAGCTAATTAAACTGCATGGGAAACCAATTTTGTTTAATTTTAAAAGAAGAAGTGTATGATTAACAGAATCAAAAGCCTTACTGAAATCAGTATAAACGACATCAGTTTGCCTTGCATTCCTAAATCCTTCAATCGTTAATGATGTAAATTCTAAGAGGTTAGTGGTAGTAGATCTACGTTTCACAAAACCATGCTGAGATGGTGAAATAATAGATCTACAAAAATGTTGCAATTGAGAAGTGATTAACTTTTCAAATGCTTTAGGAATAGCGGACAATTTAGAAATACCCCTATAATTGGATGCTTCGGACTTTTTACCATTTTTATGAAGAGGAATTATATAAGATTCCTTCCATATAGACAAGAAATGACAAGATTTAACGGACAACAAAAAAAGTGTTTGAAGTGGCTTACACCTTACAACCTCAGCACAAAATCTGAGTACACAACCAGGTATTCCATCAGGACCAGGTGTGTACACAGGTTTTACTAAATTAAGCACGCTAAGAAGCGAACCTTCATCGATCAAAGAACTACAAATACAATAAGACCTTTTTATCTGATAAGGATACGACAGATTTGCCCTTTATTCCTTTAAGGAATATGTTGTTGTAAAGAAATCAGCGAACAAATCAGCAATCGCTTGATCAGAGTTCGCTATATTATTTTCAAACGATAAGATTGATGGGTGGACAACCATCTTACGTTTAGAATTCACAAAGCTATAAAACTGTTTAGGATCACGGGAAAACTCAAGCTTACAACGCTTGAGGTAATTATTATAGCAGTCCTTGTTAAGCAACATAAAATTGGAGCGAGCAACTGCGTAAAGAGCAAAGTCTGAAGAACGTCCCGATTTCTTGTATTTTTTATAATATATGGATTTGATTTGTCGGTGGGACGACACTGGAGTCCTCAGTGGGACACAAACCTTAAAAAAGCGAACCAAGAGTATCATAAAACAACGAGATAGCAAGATCCATGTCTGAGCAACTGTATAAGGATGACCACTCAGTTCTCAGAATGAGCTCATTCAGTTTAACAAAGTTAGTCTTGCGAAAATTACGAGATTTAATCACAGGACTGACACCAACAATCGGTGCACGAAACGACAGATCTACAGATAAATCCAAAGTAGGATGAAAATTGTCTTCAGGCAAGACTAGAGGGTCGGCTCTAGTAACTGCACAGTTGGTGGAGTCCAACACAAATATCAGATCTAAGGATCTGCCTATGTTATTTCGCACAGGGTTTATTTGAGCTAATGATAGCTCAAAAAGGCCATCAAGGAAAGAAGTGAGATTTAGAAGGAAGCAACAAAGTAGATGCATCAGATTGAGACCATGCTATTTCTAGTAAATTAAAGTCACCAAAGACGATTAAGATATCTCTATCAGAAAGCAATGAAGAAATATATCGAATAGAATCTAAATGTTTTGCGTACACCGCCATGTCGGATTGTGGCGGGATGTAAGAACAAGTAATGTGACAGAGAAAGACTTGAATCTGACCTTAACACTAACAAACTCAATCTCCAGAATGTCCGGTGAATGAATTTGGTCAGAAGTTAAGGCCGAGTCAACTGCAATCAGAACTCCTCCGCCTACACGAGAAGTCCGATCACATCTAAAAATTGAAAATTTTGCGGAAAGAACAGATGCATCGTTAATATCGGGTTTTAACCATGTCTCAGTAAACACTAAAATTTTAAATTCAAATGCTAGACTATCTAAATAGAGTCTAGGAAGCTTAGATTTAAGTCCTCTCACGTTCTGATAGGCCAGATGAAGGGACGAGATTAGTTTTTTGGAACACCAGCCGATACTGATATTCCGGAAGATGAGGAGTTAGATGGGATAGAAAGCCTAACCGGATCTCGAGTTTTCTTTTTGGCCGTGTATTCTTTTACTAAAATGTGATCCGGCCAAAAACTGCTATGACATATGCTGTCAAACAGTTAAACTGGGACACTTATTTTAAAGGAGGATATCTCCCTCGAAAGCTAAGACATCATCCGACGAATGTTCGGGATCAAGCCTTAAAACAAATATATGTTTCTTAGGTGGAACTCCAGTTAAAGGCTTATAGGAACCAGGCCGCAAATCAACCGCAGCGTCAGCGACCGCGATTGAATCCGCCTGCGTGTCCGGTATTGCACCTCCAACTGGACTACTATCGGCAATATCAACAGTTATTGATAATTGCCCGGACTTTTCGGAAACTACAGCTTTATTCGTCTCCAAAGAGAGACCATTTCCTGGAGAAACGGAGATAGCCTCGTCCTTGCGACCACGTTGAGAAATGGGGGTGGTAAACTAAATAAGTTGCGGAGGATTTGTCACAGTGAGCAGTGAAGGAGATTGTGGAACTACGGCCGAGACGGGATTGGACACAGGCAAATGCAAGGACGGATTGCGCATACTAGTTTTCTTACGCTTTGGAGACTCATTTAACAGCTTATAGCTGCTAAATTCGCTCTCCACAGCATTGAACTCATCGCAGAGTTTACGAAAACCAGATGATAATTTCTTCAATCTATCCCTGGTTTGCCTCATAAACACCCCTCATTTCGATCTCAACCTCTCGGCATGAGTCACAACCCCATTTGAGCCCCCCTTTTTGCTCCAAACAATCCATAACTCTGGCCGTGTAGCCAGCACATTTAACGTGCATGACATTGTCACACAGCCAACAGGAAAGAAACGCGTTATGGGGTGAAGGGGGGTTCAAACACTTATTCCTTGAGCAGATAGACATTTTTAAATTTAATTACAACTCAAAAATTTGATAAAAATATTAAATATTAAAACGGCCAAAGAAAAAACTCACTCAGATTTATTAAGTAAATTCGACACTGGGGTCAAACTCGCAGAGAAAATTAGTGCAAGAACTAAGAGAACTAAGCACTACACAAATACACGTATCACTTGTACGCGAGACAGATAGATGCGAGCGCGAATAAAAGAAATTAGAAAACAGAGAGCGGGAGAGCCAACAGCACTGCACATGCAACAACAATGCGTTGGCGAGAGCGCGAGAGCGGTATTAAAGCGGTAAAAGGTACAAACGCAACAGCAAAGAATAACAAAAACAACAACACTGGTGTAAAAAGTTTTGTTGTTTTTTCGAATATTAAGTTCAATGCTTTGATTTTGCTTTTGTATAGTTAATATAAACAAAAAGCGCAATGACAAAAATTTAAATGACAGAATAATGTCAATATTTATTGCTAAATTATTAGCTGAATTTTTAGGCAGGCGCGGTGAGTTTAAAACCGAAATAAAAGAAATTATGCAGGAGCACAGAAAAACACGACTATCCACGATGAAGAAAGAAATATCGGTTTGTTAGACAATACATGGGTCACACGTGGAAACATAGTATCATAGAAAAGACAAATGGCAGCATTCATATCATTACAGGAGTACGGATAAGACCAGTCTGTGGCAAGAATCAGCTCATTGAGCTTGAAACGGGTACGAGACGTCGAACTGGTACCAGCATTTAATAACCGAAAAGGTAGATCAATAGTGAAGTCCAAAGTTGGATGGAAACTGTCTTCGGGGACGACTAAGCGATCAATCCTCGAAACAGTACAGTTAGAAGAATCTAACATAAATATAAGATCTAGTGATCTTGTAATTACTTCACTACTCCTTTTAGATTTTTTCCGAAAGGAAAACACGGGGAATCTCCGCTCTGGTTGAAGTCAGAAGTAATTCTCTTTATTTAATTCTAAGTTTTGCTTAAAGTAAAATACAAATATCTTAGTCAGCTATTTTGGGTGTTATTGTATGTATGTACGAGCAATCAGACAAAAGCTATGGTAAGCAATAATCTGGAGCAGCCGACATCAGAAGTGGGATCCCTCGCGCCTTAAGCAAACGACGAACGCTTATGTCTCATTTTGGAGTCACAGCATAGAAGCCTAATTGAAGTCCTAAAATCTGTGAAAGATGGCAGTTTGCAGCTTGCTGCAAGAAAGAACAACGTAATTTTCCCAAAATTTAACCCAGAAGCCCCTGGTTCAAGTGCTGCTGCATGGTGTTCCATGGTGAACATTATCCTGACTAAAAACTTGCTGGGAAGCAGCGCTATTCTCATGGCCTTGAGTAAGTGCTTGGAAGGCAGTGCATCTAACTGGTTGTCACAAGTTTTCTATGCTGGTATGGCAAAGAAATTACATGATGCACATGTTCATGATGCAATCCGGTGAGTCGTACTCATTTTGTTTCGATTCGGGAGCCGAATGCTCACTTGTTAAGGAGTCTGTATCTCACAAGCTATCTGGAAGGCGTTACAATAATTTAGTTTTACTCAAGGGTATTGGGAATAACACAGTAAATAGTACACTTCAAATTCTTTCATATGTTAAAATATGCGATTACTCTCTTGAAGTTCTTTTCCATGTTGTTCTTGACGATTGCCTTAATTACGACATAATTATTGGTCGTAAAATTATGTATTGTAATTTTAATGTCATGATATCATCTGACAAAGCCAAATCTGTTTGTACTACGGCTGTTTTAAATGACTGTTCTATTTTGTCTAATATTGAAACTGAATTGTGTGGGTCGGACAAGTCTTATTTGTTAACAATTTTGGAGGAATATTCCAGTTCGTTTGTTGATGGAATTCCAAAAAAATGTGTAACAACGGGTCAATTGGAAATACGTCTAATTGATCCATATAAGACGGTACAAAGACGACCCTATCGGCTCAGTTTAGATGAAAAAGAAATAGTTAGAGATATAATTGGAGAACTGTTAAAGTCAAATATTGTCCGGCCTAGTTGCTCATCGTTTGCCAGTCCAATATTACTTGTTAAAAAAAAAAAAAAAAAAAAAAATGGTTCCAACCTGCTCTGCGTCGATTATCGCGAGTTAAGTTCAAACACTGTTGCCGACAAGTATCCGTTGCCACTGATAAATGACCAAATCTCTAGACTGGGGCGAGCAAGGTACTTTTCCTGCTTGGTCATGGCAAGTGGCTTCCGTTAGATTCCTGTCCGCCTCAGTTCAATTCATACAGCCATTTTTAATGAAAGTTATCTCGCTTAATCGTTTGTCACTGTTTAATTGATGACATTATGATCTTGTCTAAAGCACAGAAAGACCCATTTGAAAAACTGAGCAGTGTTTTGCAAGTTCTATATTATCTTTTAATATTGCAAAGTTTTCTTTTCGGAAATTTAACGTGGAATATCGATACGAGTCCCATAATGAACAATCGTATGGATGATAGATGGTCCAGTGCGCACTATTATTGACCCTCAGTATCCTATTACCCTACATACTGGCGCAGCATGGATGGTTAAGAAATGTCACATAAAATCAAAAATAGATCTCGCGACGTTGAACATTTTGGCAAACATATGCCTTTCTTTAGAGTCTTGTTGTAATTCGTACAACCTTTATTCCTTAACATTATTTAATGCAATGAAGCATTTTCACCACAATCTGCAGAGATGACATTTTGTTGTTTACACAGATTGTAATTCGTTCAAAGCTTCTTGCAGAAAAGTTGATCTGACTTCGAGAGTCAATCATTGGTGAGCGCAGTTTTCTTCTTACGGAATCCATTGTCAAATAAATACGCCCTGTCAGCCGTATGTTTCGACCGAGCTATCGGGCAATGGGCTTCCTGCTGAGCGACAAAAAGACTCGGAGATTGCCTTGATCATTTTCAAACTCCAGAATAATGATCTAAAGGATTATTTTCCAAAATCGTTTGAGTTCCGTTTTGGAATATATTTTTAAAAACTCAGAGGAATGGTGAAGCACTGATCCTCCCAGTCATATTAACAAGTTTTAGGTGGTCGGTTTTGAATTTGTGCATAAAGACTTTTCTGGTCTAAAATACAGCTAACTATAAAGTGTACCATGGACTGAACAACTACAATAGTCCTTTGATTGGCAAGGAAAATTAACCTGTGGGTATATTACTTGTTTGCCTAAGTGAAAGTATGGGTGGAGGATTTGACAAAAACAACCTACAGTGGTGAAGTTTAGTATTAACGGTTATGTACTGCTCAGAAATAAAGAAGGACACCAGATAAGGTTGAGTCTAAAGTTCAGAGGTCTGTTCCAAGTGACGGATGTACTCGGTGAAAACCGATATGCTTTGAAATATTTGTTTAGCAAGTGTTTGTGCGATCGATTGGGACGTATACCGGCCGAGGGGATTCCCATTGAGTTGGACGTATTAGTGGATTCTAATACGGGTGACGGCGTTGAAAGAGACGTCAATAGAGACGGCGTTGAAAGAGACGTCAATAGAGACGGCGTTGAAAGAGACGTCAGAGGTACTGGTGTATTGAATTCCTATACTGAGGGTGACTGTCAATGCAAGTCCACTGATCTTTTTAGGGGCACGAATTAATGTGCCTTCCTATTAGGTATCTTGTGGTGGCTTGATGGAAAAGACCCAAGACGGTGGGTTTTCAAAATATGTTGGGAGAGTGATGAACTAGTGGGAATTTGCTAAAAGCCGGATACGTGATAATTGGAACAGCCTAAAAGAATGGTGACTCGATTTATTCTGGATGAGTTTCTTTTTTATAATGAGCTCGAGTTGATTTGTCTTTTTGAATTGAGTTGTGCATGCTGTTATTATTAATTTATTTTCAACTGTGAAGAAAAAAAAATTATTACCGTAGTAAGACTGTAATAGCACGGAAGAAACAGACTGTACAGATATGGGAAACAAAGGCTGTGATGACTAAATAGGTGAAGTTTAGGGTTTTACAGTTTGAGTGTTCACGGAGTCCAGTGTGGTAAGGGGTATTTTGCTTACACGAGGACGTGTAAAAGTCAGGCTGGCCGTGACGGAGCAGGAGCAGAGTACATAACTGGCATACTCTTTGATACTGTGTTATAAGTTTGACGTTGTGTGCAGTATTGTAATTGATGAGCGGTTGCTTTATAGACCGGCGGAAGATTCATATGTGGGATTAATAAGAATGTCAAGAGTGAGTTATTGTAAAGAATCAGTATGTGTGAACTAAGAACTAAATTATAGAGGAAAAAATTTAAAGAATTGAAAGAAAGATGAAAAAGAAAATGACTTCTAAAGAGAGAAGGAGCTCAACCAAAAAAGAAAAACCGAAGGTGCCTAACCTGATTCAGGTCATACACAGATATGCAACTTCCTAAACTGATATTGCCCTAAAATATGTAATTTCCTAATTTGGTATTGCCCCACGTTGGGCGCTATTAAATATATGCAACGTACAGCCACAAGTTGGGAGTCATTAAAATATAAAACGATACCCAGCTCTGATTCAAACCCCAAATACTCAAAGAAAAGCAAAGGGAAATCACCTGGGATGATACGTCATTTGTGTAAGATATCGACGATGGCATAACCGATCAGCGGGACTCTTAGTGCGGCTAGCAAAACAATCGGCTGGGGGATTGTTTGATCAATTATGCCCAACTCACTTACACAATTTATTCTTAAAAAAGAAAGTCCCTAACCCTTCATCGCCTATCGAGCTAATCTACCTTTCAGATTAGGTTGCTTCATTAGCCAGACCAAACTCGAATGATCAGTGATTACTTCGAATTCTTGCATTTCTATGTAACATCGGAACTTTTCAATTGCTTCTAAAGCTGCTAAACGTTCTCGCTCCGTAACGCTGTAATTGCGTTGAGCCATATTAAGCTTTTTCGACATAAATGCTATAGGTTTTTCGACGCCTTCGTCAGACATTTGCACTAGCACGGCGCCAATGCCAAAGTCACTGGCGTCGCAATGTAAATAAAGCTTTTTAGAAAAATCAGGATTTTGAAGTACAAGTGCAGTTGTAAGTAATAATTTTAGCTTGATAAATGCTTTCTGAGCTTTGTCATTCCAAACAAATTTTTTCTTCGCAGAAAGCAATTCTGTAATAGGAAAGGTTATATCCGAAAAATTATTTATGAATCTCCCGTACCACCCTACTATGCCCTTAAAACATACGCGAAGCGCAACCGGTACAATATTGTCTTGACCTCGTCTATGACTTATCGAAAAATTGTA
>JAECWY010000029.1:0-10149 GCA_018151275.1 Drosophila prosaltans
TATCACAAATTGTTTCAATATTATATGGGACGTCAATGCCCACCATCTAAGTGGGAATGCCTACAATCTAAGATGACGCTAATACATATCATAATACTTCTGATGTTTTACATCCAATCATCCCACTCTCAAAGCATTGAAATCAACCCTATTAAAGCACCGAATGGTTACTTAATCTTCAAAACCGGGATAATGGATTTACCATCAGACTTCGAATATCATTACTTAAAAGTTAACCTTACACAAATTGACATTACTTATAATAGCCTTATGCAACATGTTAAAGATTTTGATAATATCATACACATTAAATATTTAAAAGAGAAACAAAACAGGGAAATTAATGGAATACAAATCGTAAAAACAAATTAACGCTGTCTAATTAACGCTGTTGGAACGGTATACAAATACCTTTTTAAAACTTTAGATAATGAAAATAAGGAAGAATTAGAGCAGAAAATTAACAATTTGGCAGGATACAGTGTCAAAGCTAACGAATTAGACTATATCATTGATGCAGTTAATAAGGAACTAGAAGTCATGAACTCCATTATAACAGAAAACGAGAAGGCAGTTAAGTTAGATGTTTTAATATTCAACTTTCAACATTTTACCGAATATATTGAGGATATAGAAATGGGCATGCAGCTCACTAGATTAGGAATTTTTAACCCAAAATTATTAAAGCATAATTACCTAAAAATATATTTTCGGAGAAATTATTGAACAAAAAGACTTCCACCTGGCTAAAAATTGATACCAATGAAATATAGATATATAGATATATATATTTGATATATAGTATATAATAATAAAAATATCTTAACAGAAAATTCACACGATAAATACTATTTTGATAATTATACTCTTTACATTTTTAACACAAAGAAGATTGCAAATAATGAATGTATAATAGGAATTTTAAACCAAATATTTACTATATGCAAATATACAAAAACATACAAAAACTACATACAAAAAATAAATTACATAAAACCCAATAATATTCAAACTTGGAATCTATCCAGTACAAAACTTAATCAAAATTGTGTAAACAAAGACCTTTTAATATAAGGCGATAATGTATACAAAAATTTATACTGTTCATTGTAAATTGACGAAATATCTATTGTTAACTTCCTTCTTGTTCCCAGAATATTTATGTAACAAACAATATCACCAGATTAGAACCAGTATCATACATACAAACGAAAGAAATCATAAATCAGCATACAAAATGTAATAATGTATTCTAAATTATTACATTAACTAAATTTATAATTACAATTATAAGTTTATCCATATATCTAACCTATAAATTTAAGACAATGCCTCAAAACTTTACTTTAAAACACTTTTATAAAAGAGAAAGACAAACGCCAAAAGAGCAAACCGAATTACCCGCCACTATCCCAGAACAATGAACGTCGCTTTACCCTATTGTATCCACCTGAGGACAGGTTATTTTTTTGAGGATGGGGGAGTCATATATCCGACCAACACATTACCCCAAAACCTTAAATCTTCCACAAACTGAAGTCATATATCCGACCAACACATTACCATAAAATCCTCCATAGTCTGGACCCTCATATAAACAAATTTCCCGTAATTATAGATCGAATAACTAGACTAAACAAACGTCACCCCACAATTAAAAGCGTGAGAACGCCTATTCAGCATAAAATAGTTAACCAATAGAAACTCCCAAAAAACATCACCCCATACAAGGCTCACAGATGTCGCACATATAAATATTAGCAAAATGAAATGTATTGTTAGAATTAATCCCAGTTTATATCTTCAACTGTAGAGATTGTAATTGAATAAAGCTCCGACTTGAGCATAAAATTGTAAAGTGATTTTATTTGTTTACGTATCCTGATCGTTAAAAACATAATTATATATAGATTAAAAATAATTTAATAAACGAATAAAAAAAAAAAAAAAAAAAGATCCTCTTCTCCATCGTGTATTACTTTTTTTTTTTTTTTGTTTCTTTATTTACAATACATACATACAAAAATAGTATCTTAACAACACAGTTAAATGAAATACAAAAAGAACCAAACCTCATTGGTATATCCAAGAGTACTATAAATATTATTATTGGTATTGGTTAGCTTAAATGTTTGTCGAAGCCCATTCTTTTTAGCCGAGGATACTGCGGTCTATATTATTACTTACCGTTCTGGATTTACCATATAATAAGGGGAAACCGTCCATATAAAGAATACATTGCTGTTTTTATATGTTTTGCAACAAAGAAAACACACCCAAATTGGTTGGATATATATCGACAACGTCATTTTCTGGTGCGTTTTAACGCTTCATTGAACAAACAGCCAGATGCCAAACTTCAACAACTAACTTCGTTGGAGCTAACAACCAACTGAAGGAAATAAATGAAACAATATACTCTGACATGGCTTCTGGTGCAATTGCAGAATTTTACAACCAAAAAGTAGTACAATTTAAATTAATCCCCCAGGCAGCTGAAAAATCGGCAAAACATTTATTGCGAAAAAGTGTGTCCACAGCCAAGGACTACAAAACTCCGCTAATTGGAAGAGACCTTATATAAAAAGAATACCTTATGTAAAAGAAAGCATGATGGTTATCCTTAACGAAGACAATGTGTCAATCCTTCAATTGGAATAAAAACATCAGAACCAGGAGAAAAGCAACACAATACGATGTTAAGGACACATGCCCTTTGCATGGTTTCGATGTTGCTCTTGCTTACGTTTCCCTACAGTGCAGAGCCGTACATCCAGATGGGTTTGAGCACCGAATTGTAGAGAAGAACTTTGAACTCCAAACATAGGGGAGATCGTGCATTGATGTGCCAATGTAATCCGGTTGCTTTAAGTTTCAGCTGCTTTTTTTTCGCTTCGATATGCTTCCGCCAAGTTTATCTTCTGTCGAGGTGAACTCCAAGATATACAACATTGTCGGATTAAGGCACTGCACGTTGTAAAGTATCAATGATGGGCCGGTTTGTCTGTTTGTCGCCAATCTGCTAGCCACTTTTCTACTTCCTTTAAGTTGATTGCCACTTGACAGCTGAGGATAGCCGTGTCATCGGCGAAAGTAGATGAGATGATGAGTGCAGGGCTTGTTGGTATGTCCGCTGTGTATACAATATAAAGTGTTGGACCCAACACGCTGCCTTGAGGTACACCTGTTGGATATTATGATTCCATTAGCCTGTGTGTATATTGTGGGAGCGTCGTTGCATTCGTTGCACACACGTATCGGAACACAATCAATTGAATTAAATCGATCGTGTAGAATGTATGTAAACTATGTAAAAAGTGGCCAAGAGAAATCTCGGGAGCCGTTTAAAGTTGCCGGGGATAAAAAACCAATCGTCTAAGATGGAGTTTTCCATAGAACCTGCCCGCAATGGGCGGAATGGGATTTTTCGCCCCGGTAACTCCTACTGGTCACCCTTTCTGGCGCGAATATACCACCTGCAACAAGTTGCAACAGCCCGGGTGGACTGGTGGGGATGGGGAGCGGCTGTGTTCTGGAGCGCATAGATGCCGCAGGAACAGGACAGAATTCACCCGAACACAGTGCTTTGGGCTGCGGGAGTGCCGCCATGGCCAGGTACACAACCGGGCAGGATAACCTCAGGATAGAGGTCTGCCCCAAGCACGACAAATATGGTCGCTGGGCTGTGGAACATCGGGTCCACCAACACCAGGGTGGAAAAATTCTTCCGGACCGCTTCGGAAACCTGTCGCATGGGAGTATTTACCCGGAGGCCCCGCCTTTTTGAATACCGGGTCAGTCTCGAACTCCTTACGACTATTGCTTATTTTGACCACGGCGGTCGGTCATACTCTGTGGAGTGCAATGAGGTGTGATGCGCCTCTCCACAACGCCGAGATCCGCCAATCTTCCGAAACGACCCGTAAAAGCACTCGTATGCTAGACAGTTTGGGAAATACTTGTTCACGAGAATAGCCCTGAGCCGTTTCTCTCCGCGCAGGTACAGGAACCGCTTGCACTGCCGGAGCGCGTGAACTCCGCGGCAGACTCGGCATTGGTAAGGGTTTACCCCGCGGGCTTGGCGGGCTGTGTCGCGGTCGGAACGGGGACCTCGGGGAGCCATGACTGTAACGACACTGGAGTCTGAAGTCATGAAGAAACTTGAGTGACACAAGAAGCGAATGAAAATACCAGGAGTAAAAAAAAGGAACAGTAAGAGCAAAAAGGCCGCCGCCGGTTCACTACTGGGAGGGAGCGGGGTCGAGAGCCGCTGACAAGCAGGATGAGCTTTGCGACCGGCAGGAGCTTTGGAACCGCGCGAGGTTCGAACGTCAACGACTCGGACCAAACCGTCAGCGCCCGGATGGACGGGTTCCACTCGCCCCAACCACCACTCTGTGGACGGTAAGTTGTCCTCATAAACGATGGCGAGGTCGCCAACTTGGAGATTTCGGCTTGGGAGCTTCCATTTATTTCGCTTATGTAGCTCCTTGAGGTACTCGTCCTTTCACCGCTGACAGAAATGGTGGTGAGGTACCTCCAGCTGCTGCCAGCGACTGATCATGGACATGGGCTCCTCTGTGATCGCCGGTTCTGCGATGGATACTAGGGGCCGACCCACCAAGAAATGACCAGGTTTCAAGGCCAAAAGATCCCCCGGATCTTCACTCATGGACGAAATGGGACGCGAGTTCAGGCACGCCTCCATCCGGCCCAGCAGCGCGGAGAGCTCCCCGAAGGTGTAGCACACAAAGCCTTAAAACTCTTCACCCCCGCTTCCCAGAGGCCGCCCTAGTGCGGAGCGCTGGGCGGAATGAAATGCCAGGACACGATTTGCTGATCTTGGGAATTTTGGATGCGGCGTTTGGTCGCTTCCCGAAAATACTCGATAGGGGATACGCTGGAAAGGAGTGTGTTCTGCAGAAACAAAGATTTGCCGATACATTTGCGTGTTGTGTGTTGGAAAAAAACGCCATTTAAGGATCTGGTGGATGGACTAGATGCATAGAAGACGACACGGATTTTGGTCGTGGTGCTGTCGGCCTTGAACACCGCGTAATGAGGCAAATAGAAATTCTTGGAGTTAATAAGGGGGGGGGGGGGGGCGGGAGACCTGGTTAAGAGTGACCTTGGTGTTCAACGCCTGGAATTTTGTCTGAGGCACAGATTGGCAGACGGCTGCAGGGATGACCTGCAATGCATGAGTGGGCTTTCGACTTTCCAACGTTTCCAGATTCGATACCGATACCAGATACCGATCCACGAGGAACTTCTTTAGGTCGGATGAGAGGTCTGTCTTGTTTGGGACGGATTGTTCCCATAGTGCGATGGTAACGTTTGGAAATTTGGAGATGCAAAGTGCCACCAACAAGACGCCCCAGTTCGGAACGCGTTAGCATGGTTAAACAGCCCTGAGTTTGTAGATCCTTCAAGGCCGCGCAAGTCTCGTGGACGACGAATGGGAGATTGAAGAGTATCTTCGTTTGGCTCGCAACGAGCTGCCTCTTGTTCTCGAAGCGAGCCTGCAGGTTCTCCCAAGCCGCATGAAAACCGTCGTTGGTAAGTGGGGAGCTGGAAACGATCGCCTTTGCCTCTCCGCGCGTTTTGGACACCAGATGAAACAGCTTCTCAACTGGTGCCAGCCGTGGATTGTTCATATACATGGCAGTGAACAGGTCGCGGAAAGTGGGCCACTGATTATAGTCGCCGGTGAACACGTAGGTAAGTGAGTAAGAGAGTACAGTACATGTCCCTTTTTTTCATGCTGTACACCACTGGGACAGTGAATATGTGTTCTCATCCATTTGTACAGATAAGTATAACATTTTGAACAACAAAGGCATGGCTGCCAAAGAAAATGACGCAAACGCAATAAATGCGAATAAAAGCGTAAGTTTTTGCTAAAATAAAATTATATATTATTTATTAATGTTAAATTGCAAAGAAATTTGTTATTTTAATAAATAATAAAATGATAATTAATTTAATAATTAAATTTTGCTTGCACAGTGAGTACAGTGAGTTTACTGCACACTATATAAGTGTGCAGTAAAAGAACTCTACACCAATTTTAGTACACTCATTTACTGCTGTTCAACATGAAAGTGAGTGAGAAGACTAGCTGTCGATCCAAAATGTTTGTACAGTATTCACTTGCACACATTAAAAACTGTACAGAAAAAAGGTGTACACGTTTTTAGAATGAATGATTCATTTGCCCTTTTGGATGCATTCATGCAGATGTCTAGTACGAACACCATGTATGCATACTCATACTTGGAATGTACGGTCACCGAATTGGTGCGGTCGGCCGTGAGGGCTCTCGTACATGACAAATACTCAGATTCGACTTTGTTCCACAGAACTTTCGTCTATTCCAAATGCATTTTTATGGAAAATACTGGCACTTCTTCCTCGAGGAAGCCCATTGTGCTAGCCTCGAAGACGATCAGGCCTACACAAGGAGCGATGAAGTCACGGACATTTCGGGTACGTCTGACAGTCGTTGACAGTGGGAACGGGTTCTTATTTTGGATGAGGGAACGGACACCGTGACACTTGGATTTGGAAGTGGAAAAAACAAAAAAACGGAATTTTTGGGCTCAATTTCGCTTAAGAGTTAAAGCGGAAAAGTGCACAATTTATTTTCTGAGTTTTGTAGTAAGAGAAACTAATAAATTAAATTTTCTTTGATAAAAATTATTTGTCACACTTGCACACTCGCACTTTTTTTTTCAATTGTATCTATATTTTATTCATTGTGGGAGGAGCAACTATCGTGATGGCGATTGAAGTCGTGATCGTGCTCGTCACGATCAAGCACTAATAAACCAATTAGCTGTGCCAACAATGAGAGAATTATTTATAAGGCGAAGTTTATCACTTTTATTAATTTTTTTGCGCGTTAAACACAATAACTAAAGTGCAAGTGAAGTGCAATGCCGGAAAATGAAAAATCAGTGCGTGGAAAATCAAGAAAAACAATGCCGAAAAGCTTTAATGACACTGGTGTATGCAAATGCCGCCACACAGATGTATGTATGTGTATTTGGATATATGTATGTTAGTGTGGGCGCATATGTATATATGCATATGTGTTGAATTAAAACTCGCGAATTGATTAAATTTTTGTTTCTGGAGCGACGGAGTACTGGTCGGAATCATGGCCAAATTATTAACTGGTGAGTTGGTTAGTGATTTCGGGCCGAACACGAAAACTAAAATTTTTAATTTTAATTTCTTAGATTCCACTTGCACTCACTTCTATGCACTTACGTATGTGTGTGTATGTGTAAATGGATATGCAGATCGCGAATGGAAGGTAATAAGAAATAAAAGGTGATAAAATGGACATAAAATGCTAGGATAAGCTGAAGAAATGAAAAGAGATCACATGCACAATGGATTGTCCTTACAATGTCGAGTGCAAAGTCGCTATTGAAAAAGCGGGAAACTTTTTACTGCAGGTATTTTTTTTTTAATTCATATAATTAGAACAGTAAGGCAAAAATGGCAGGAATCAAAATTTAACTGTAAACAGAGTTTGTAAAGCAACTAACAATTTAGTTAATAAAGAAGAAATAAAAAGGAAGGCAGCCATCGACTGCTTGTCAAAGCATAGAAAAGTGAAACTTTGCAAAAGCAACTTCGACAATTTCGTGCAAGTCCTATTGGGCTTGCAAGTGAGTGTGTGTATGTACTGCGCCGGGTGAATGTGTGTATGTATGAGGTGGGCTTTGACGATGCAATGTACCTAGATATGTATGCGTGTAGGCTTTGGTGATGCTGTGCATATAGAGGTGGGAGACTAATTGATATTTATATATATTTTTATGTTAGTACAGCTTCACACGCGTGGATATTTGGACAACGTCATAGTACTTATTCGGACAATTTTATTACTTTAATTGAAATAAAAGAAAAAATTTTTAATTGGAAATCGTACGTCCAATGGAAATTCCTTTATCAATTTCTTGATCTGGAATCAAAATCAGAATGAGCTTGAAGTACTATTGCGTTATCGCTAGTATATATTGGATGGTTAGGATTGTTGCCCTTGACGGAAGTGCAAAACAGGGCTTGTCTCTCCTGCGGCTTTCGTACAAGTATTTATATATTGGGGATTGTTAATTAGTCATTGTCAGGGAGTTTTTGTAGCAAAGGTGTTGCCACTGAATGTTTTATTGTCTTTTGTTTTGTGGTTCTTCATCTGAATCTTCAATAGTTATTGATTCGATTCTATCCATGAAATGTTCGTGTATCCATTCGGGCACGACTTTTCTTTTTGGTCTCTTAACAAGTAGCCTGTTGCAGGCTGCCTTTCTGGATTTTTCCATGAGTTCTACTATATTCTTTTCAAAACTATAATTCTTGGATATCCAATACTGTATTTCCTTGTATTTATAATTTGTTTCTACTGATTGTATCAGGAGATCCAGAAACGGTAGGTATATCTCTAAATGCCTTGTCTCTACCTTATCTATTTTAATTTTTTTTTTTTTTGTTAGAGATTTTTTTTCGCATTGATTTTTAAATTTTTTTTTTTTTTGTGTATTCAAAGTCATTGGCCTTGCTCAAATATATTTTCTTTGAGCACCTATTGTGAACTCTATAAACTTTTAATAACAGGTTTGCGATCATTATTATTACCTACTATTACGATCTTTTTGTCAGACTTTGACTCTCTACTTCTACTTTATTGATCACATTGGCAGTGGAGTCCACTGCTTTCGTGTCAACTAAACCCATTGTTGAGAGTGGGAAATAATATATATATATTTCGGACGTTGTTTTTTGGCAAATCAGTTCTAGCATTTTCAGCATTTTAATTTTCAATTAAAAAAAAAATTACGTTTTAATTGAAAATTTCTTCTTCATCATTCATCCATGTTGTTATATTGATAATTGACGGTCCTGTCACGGTCGCCATGAAAAGTTCCAATTTGTTCATAAAATATTTCTTTTGTTTTCTAGTAATTGAGAGGCACGTCTGCGTTCTCTCACGATCTATTTATAAATGCTTTAGCTAGTACATGAAATGCTTATGCTGCTTATTGGCAGCTACCAAAAGTATATGGGAATCCGATGCGAGAGTGTACTCACATGTTTGGTCGCTAATTTTGGGTGTGACCAAAATGCAAGGCTGGGTTGTCAGCACAATTTATTCTGTGTATATCACAGAATGAAATGTATGTATTAGAGGCCAGCACGAGTACATTCGAAACACAAAACTATATACGCAAATACTTTAGCAACTCTGTCTCACGCATGCTTGTATTCACAAATTAAAGTAAACCAAGCATCGCTTGGTACGAACGAACGAGTGAAAACGAATAACACATACACAAAAATCCGGTAAAGCAAATGTGAGCACAATGAAACCAAGTACCGAAATCCAACCGAGGATTTCGAACTGTTCAAATGTTTTGTTCGTTCTCGGTATACCGAATAGCAAACCGAATACCTGACAAATATATAAACATTTCGTTCGGCTCAGACTCAATGTAGACGAACTGTAACAGCTGAAAATAGGTTGATATCATCAATATATTTACAGTAAATAAAAAAAAAAAAAAATAAAAAACACGATTTTATTTACATATGCATGTATGTATGTACATACTTACGAATACTTGGGAATGCTTGGAAGTACTAAGTATACTTGGAACCGTAATAGTACCGTATTCATTTGTTTCGTTTTCGTTTTAGAGTTAGTTAGATTTCGTTTGTTCGGCTTGATGTATCGAAGTACATCAAATTAGAATACTTCGGGTTTTTGCTTCTCGATTCATTCGTTTGAAAGCAATTTTATCAAACGAATGAATAAAAACTTGTAAGTATTTGGAAGACTGACTACAATGAGTAGTAGAAAAAAGGGAATATGCGGACTTCTATATTCAGAATCAAGTATTGTTCAAGGATTTGAATAAGCAGTTGATTGTGGAACCAAATGGAAGGTGAAATAATTTTGTTGGCACACACACAAACAAGGACATTTCTCCGCAAACAAAACTCAGCTGTTAGTCGAAAAATCGTATTTTATTCCGAAACTGAAAGACAAAGTTACGTGATTAGTTGATAGTTGTGTAGAATGTATCGACACAAACGCGAAAACAGGGAAAAGAGAGGGATATCTTACACCGATCGATA
>JAECWY010000278.1:0-19176 GCA_018151275.1 Drosophila prosaltans
TCCATCCGGCATTCTGGCAAGCTTTTTGTGAGCCACACAGCAGTGATGAGGAGCCGGCGGAGGAACCGATGGATGACGACCAAGGCCATCACACGGCAACCGACGACGCCCCTGGACCGCCGCGACGGGACCAGTGGGTGGAGTCGGTGCGCCAGAGGGATGTTTGGATGTGTTAAAATGGGCAGAGCCGGCACAATGGTGTTAAAATGGGCAGAGCCGGCACAAGACCCAGAGCAAGCAACAGCAACCTCAACAGACACAACAGCAGTCCCAAGCCTGCCAGGGCCAAAAAGGGCAACCCTCACAGCAGCAACAACAGCAACAACAACAATTACAACTGCCTCAAGCCTGCCAGGGCCAAAAAAGGGCAACCCTCACAGCAGCCACATTCACGGGATCCGCGGCGTCTGACACGCCAAACACGCCGGCGAAACGGCAGGCGCTACCTAGGCCTGCACCTCAACAAGCAAAAGTCAGTGCCAGTGCCCTCAGGGCACCAGAGGTGGAGAAAATTGGGTGGCCAGTCGCAGTAGTCATCGCGGTCCAGGCGATGGGTGGTAGGGCCCGACAAGCATGGGTGGTGTGGTGTGGGTCGGAATGGCGAGGGGGCGAGCACGGGTGTTCGAGGAGGTGCTGTAGGTTTAAGAATAGGGTAATAAATTAAATAAGTTAGATGTAGGAGAAAATATTGGAATATAACGAAATAAGTTAGTTGTAGGAAAAAATATTGGAATATAGGGAAATAAGCTAGTTGGTAGGTGATAATTATGAAGTATAGCGTAGGATGTAAGTATAAGGCATAGATTAGGAGAAAAAAATGAAATGCATTTAA
Organism: Drosophila prosaltans; assembly: GCA_018151275.1. Classification (NCBI taxonomy): domain Eukaryota; kingdom Metazoa; phylum Arthropoda; class Insecta; order Diptera; family Drosophilidae; genus Drosophila; species Drosophila prosaltans. The sequence continues at coordinate 833 of JAECWY010000278.1, forward strand.
AGAATTGATAAATGTGTCACTTATTATCGGCCAGCAGCGCGAACCAAAATGAAGCAAGCAAGTCGTCCCTGCCGACATTGAGTATACCCTGTACCAACTAGTTATATTAAATCAAGATCGGCATCAACTTAATTCAAAATTCCTTTTCTCATGCAGCAACAGCTACCGCATGCTATCTCGCTCACTCTTGCCAGCCAGTGTCGTCCTAAGCGCTTCAGTACAAAACGCATTTACGTATATCTTCGATATTTATTCTCCGATTTCGACTAAATTTAGTCAGATGATGCATTTTGGCCACATTATTACTTGTGCCAAATAAGAAACTGATTGCTTTAAAACTTCTCTAGTAAATCGTTTTTTCCAAATTGCGGGGGCGGAAGTGGGCGTGGCAAAAATTTTCAATTATCTTAATTTGCGTAGACACTAAACAAAAGTTCGATTCCCTTTTACATGCAGCAGCACCACCGAACGCATGCTATCTCGATCTTTCATATCAGCCAATGTCGCCTTGGCAGTTCAGTACAAAATGCAAATGGCTATATCTCCGGTGTTTATTGTCCGATTTGAATAAAATTTGGTCAGTTTGTGCAGTTTGACTAATTATATAATTATGTCTACCAAATAAGAATTGGATATCTTTAATACAGCTCTTGTAAATTGATTTTAAAATTTTCTTTTTTCATTTGCGGGGGCGGAAGTGGGCGTGGCTAAAATTTGAAACAAACTTGACCTGCCTAGGCATAAGACGGATGTTCACACCAAATTTGGTAGCTCTAGCTTTTATAGTCTCCAAGATCTAGGTGTTCATACGGACAGACGGACGGACAGACGGACAGACGGACGGACGGACAGACGGACAGACGGACATGTCTCAATCGACTCGGCTGTCTATGCTGATCAAGAATATATATACTTTATGGGGTCGGAAAAGCTTCCTTCTGCCTGTTACATACATTTTAGCGACTTTAATATACCCTTTTACCCTATGGGTACAGCCTATAAAAATATATGTAAAAATACAGAGCTGAAGGCCCGAGTAGCCATTGCTCATAAGCTTAAGCTAGCTTATAATTTACAATTATATTGATAGTAATATATAAATAAAAAAAAAAAAAAACAAAATTCCTGAAGAAAAAAATGAACTACAAAATAGTTGTAGAAAACTTTTGGCAGCAGATAGAACAACTGCACTATGAGATGTATAAACTTGCAGTAGATCTAGTCGAAGCTGGATACAATTTGGAAACATTTATAATGGCAGAAAAGGCGATACTGAAACTTTGTGTCATCAAGTCATCATTACAATTGCCAAAAATTTCAATTCCAAAATTTGATAGATATTATTTGAAATGGCAACAATTTAATGACATTTTTAAGAAAATGGTTAATGAACCAAACATACCGCTGCACATTGGGACAGCGAACCGATAGTTCGACGAACATTAAAGTTTTAAAGCTACATTCTTGAAATTTGGTACGCCCTTCCTAGCCGCCCATATGATATAGGTTTCCTCTTATTTATACTTGTACGGTAATTAATAAAGCTAGCACTCGTTAAATTCATAAAAAGTTTTTAATTTATTTTTTAACACTTAATCTAAATATTAATAAGTAAAAATAACAATTCATTCAAAATTACTATTAATCAGTAATTTACATTTAAAAATGTTCCTAAAAGTCGTCTTCTACATCAATTTCTATTGAAAACGGATTTTCAGAGTCAGAATCTGAATCACTATCAGTAATGTTAGTATCGAAATCGGGAAGATTGTTATTATTGTTCATGTTACTAAGATATAAAATGTTTGTTGATTCCAAAAGTTCGATAACGTCTGATGGTAGGGGTAGTTTATTTTGCTGATCCAATCTTTTTGTAAGATAGATGCTCGACACTAGAGGATCTGAAGAATCTATTGCTCTGTGGAAAACATCTGCCATCTTTTTCTGCCGTGTACTCTTTCGAGCATGTAACCTCCCTGTCACTCTTATAGTATTTGTTGCGAGCTTCTAAGGCGTTCTCTCCAAGAACACCTAATGGAAAGATTGATGCTTCTATTATTTGATAGCCGTGAATTAACACTTTATGGACTGTTGCCGACATTGAAAACCATGGATACAAGGACATATATAAAGTAATTGTTTTCTGACAATATTTTTATACCCTGTACCCATAGGGTAAAGGGTATATGAAAGTCGCTAAAATGTATGTAACAGGCAGAAGGAAGCGTTTCCGACCCCATAAAGTATATATATTCTTGATCAGCATCACTAGCCGAGTCGATTGAGCCATGTCCGTCTGTCCGTCCGTCTGTCCGTCCGGCTGTCCGTCCGGCTGTCCGTCCGTATGAACACCTAGATCTCAGAGAGACTATAAGAGCTAGAGCTACCAAATTTGGTGTGAACATCCGTCTAATGCATAGACAGTTCAAGTTTGATTCAAATTTTTGCCTCGCCCACTTCCGCCCGTGAAAATCGCGAAAATAAATTACTAGAGCTGTATTAAAGATATTCTTACTTGGCACACCTATTAATATACCCAAACTGCTTCACCTGACCAAATTTTGTTTAAATCGGACAATAAATGTCGGAAATATACGTATATGAGTTTTTGCACTGAATTGCCAAGGCGACATTGGCTGGCAAGAGTGAGCGAGACAGCATGCGTTCGCTGTTTTTGCATGCTGAAGAGAATTTTGCATGAAATTAATTGCGATCTTGGGGGTGTTCGATTTTATTGAATATAAGGTACAGGGGACGACTTGCTTGCTTCATTTAAATTGTGTTAAATTGGAAAATGGCAAGAAATAGCAATTAAAATATTGTTAAAATATGCAATGAGAAATTCATCAAGACCTAGGATTTCAGCTAGTAGCTTAGGTTGTGCAAACGCCCTCCTTGCTGTATTGCCCTCGTTGGTATTTCCATTGCCATTATGCTTAGGCTTATCCACATGTAGAGCCATAGCATTCCACATCTGCTTCTGTATCGTCTTTTTTTGTTCCGCCATTTCTTTTTCATTTTCATCTCTCACTTGCCATTTTTTAAGTTTCAGTCTATATGCAATTTTAAGAACGAATTCAAAAAATCGAGTCCAACCATGCCATATTTTAATGCTTCATATCTTGGCTTAAATTTTGGTGAGTTCATTTTAGCATTTTCAATGAAGTCTTTTGGACTCGCTCCACATATCGGACACTATTAGCAAGATTTGGGTTCAGTCAAGATGTTTAAAACTTTTCCTTCTAAAAGTGTCATTTGAAGATCACATTTAACTGGAATTGATTTTCCATTTACAACGGTGCAGACATATGAAGACAAATCTTTTATTTGATTAAACAAATTTTTTTTCTCAGCAAGAATATGGTCTTTTGTCTCTTTAACAAACTCAAGCTTGACTGGTCTGCAAAATCTAATCGACTGAGGAGTACGATTCATCCAAAATACATTTCCAAGATAGTCCATTAATTTTAGGGGGATTATTGTTGTCGCAAAAAGCGAGTCGTCAGAAAGCATTGAATCACATCCTCAAAAGTGTTGCTTATACCTGCTTCGGCCGCTCAAATAAATCTTCATGCATTTGAATTATACGGCAACTAGTGTAGTCTAGAAGATTTTGCAACAGGACACCAGAAACTGACTCGGTTATATTAATGTTAAAAGGTCTACATTTTGACTTAGCTTCTCTCACTTTGTAGTAAGCAGGAAAAAGTTCACAATATCGGGAAATGCTGAGCTCATGAAAGTTGTTGTATTGACTTTTAGTCAATGAATTTTCAAGCAGATATGCTAAAGCTTCATCCTCCATTAGTCAAAACGAGTAATTTTTATACCCTGTACCCATAGGGTAAAACGATATATTAAAATTGCTAAAATGTATGTAACAGGCAGAAGGAACCAGAGCTACCAAATTTAGTGTGAACATCCGTCTTATGCCTAGGCAGATCAAGTTTCAAATTTCAGCCACGCCCACTTCCGCCCCCGCAAATGAAAAAAATAAAATTTTAAAAATGAATTTACTAGAGCTGTATTAAAGATATCGAATTGTTATTTGGTTGACATAATTATATAGTCAAACTGACCAAATTTCATTCAAATCGGATAATAAACATCGGAGATATAGAAATTTGCATTATGTACTGAAATGCCAAGACGGCATTGGCAGATAAGAAAGAGCGAGATAGCATGCGTTCGCTGCTTCTGCATGTTAGAGGAAATTTTGTTTTGAATTAATTACGATTTCGAGGGTGTTCGAACTTTAGAAAAAACGAATTACTAGAGCAGTTTTTGGGGAATCACATTCTTATTTGGCACACCCAACAATGTGGCCAAAGTGCATCGTCTGACTAAATCAAGTCGAAATCGCACAATGAATATCGAAGATATACGAATGTGCATTTCCAACTGAATTGCCAAGGTAATACCAGCTGCTAAGAGTGAGCGAGATACCATGCGGTAGCTGTTGCTGCATGTTAAAATAAATTGGTACAGGGTATACTCAATGTCGGCAGGGACGACTTGCTTGCTTCATTATGAGTAAAAGTATTTTCCCTTATTGGGATCACTCGGAGTAAGAAATGTGTTTCTTAAAACAAGGGCTGCATACTTCTCGTTCGATTTTTTGGCTGAAACTGCGGCGGCATGCACAAACAGAGATGTGTTGTGACTCTGATTTACAGCTAAATCGGATGACAATTTTCTCTTCTGACGGGGACCTGCGTTAACATATTCAATGGGTGGGTGTCCAACTGGTCTTGATGTTGACGGGTTTGGGTTTGAAGACTACGATGGAATTACTATTATAGCCATATTGGACAAAAGCCATTCGGTATGCTTTGTCTAAAATCTGGCCATATTTCTACAGCATTTTACAAGGTTCCTTTGTATGTAAAGGTGAAAGCTTCTCACTTTGGTATTGATTTCATCCTTTTTTTCAGTGCTTAAGTTGAATTCTTTCAGTTCATCACAAATCCAACTCGAAACGGCAGATGTGCTACGACTGTTTTGTATGTAGATGTCAAGCAGTTGCTCGTAGGCGAACTCAACCACAGCTACAATATTAAGGATTTATTCACATTGGAGCAAAAAGGAGCAAAAACGGGTTTTAAATTTAGATTATGTACACTTTGAACTATAATGACACATAATTACTTTTTGGCACAATTTGCCACAAAATTATTTATAATCCACAACAGAACAGTGAGCAGGTTAGCTTTTTCCTAATTTTGGACAACACTAATAAACGTACAAAAAAACACATTGACAAACATGAACAAAATCTTTTTTTAAAAAAATATTCTTCATACCTTGGCCTTTCTTTTCCATAATTTTGGTGAAAATAGTTTAAGCCACACTGATTTTGGCACGCTCGCAAGTAAATAAAAACTTTCCCGCGCTTTTCTGTTTCGCACTCATGCAATAAAACAGCTGACTTTGAAGGGCTGCCAAAATTCCAGGGATACATCAAAACAATTAAAATTTTTTGATTCATTTTAATCAAAGTTATACTCTTCAAATTTTTGTATTAAAATGAGTTTACTTTCAATAAAAAATTTGAATTTTCGTCGAACTATCGGTTCGCTGGCCCAATGTGCGCTGTACAAAAAATGTGGTATTTAAAATTATTCTGTGAGGAGATGCCGAAAGATTAATTAGGCACCATGAATTAACAGAAGTCAATTATGACACTGCATGGAAAATGTTGCAAGAACGATTTAATAATAAACGGGTCTTGGTTACAGCAGTTTTCGAAAAACTATTTGACAATCCAAACATCGGAAACGACGCCGTCAATAAAGAATCTTCATGATAATATTCATGAATCATTGCAAGCCTTAAAGAATATAGGCATTCTATTATAGGCAATTCTATTATAATTTTCCATATGACAAGAAAATTGGTAAGTTTGTGATAAAGTGCCAATTTGACATTCCGACACAATAGCAATGTTCCTTTCTTTTTTTTTTTTTATCCTAATGAATAGGTAATAATAATTTATTAGTATAAAATCTAATAAATATTGTTTATTAGCTCAATGATCAGTTTTCTCATCTCTAGGTACATTGTTACATATATATACCCATTAGTTTTCCCATCTCTAGATATGTCTATATACACACAGAGTTAACTACGCAGCAGTATCAAAGCCGATCGCATACATATGTGCATTCACCCGGTGGAGTACACACATACACACACACACTCATGCGAGTCCAACGGGACTTGCACAAAATTGTCCAGGTCGCTTTTGCGCAATTTCGTTTTTCGGCTGCAACGTGACCAGAAAAGAATGCGTACATGACACTTCTGACGCCGACGCTTGACGCGTGTCGCGACAGAATCGGTCGTCATGGTAATTTTGATTGGCCGGTCGCAGGCCGCGTCTGGCAAAAGGCAGAGCGTGGGCAGAGGAAAAATCGAAAGTTCTAGAAATAGTGGCCAGCGACTGCGCAATTGAAATCAAAGAAATGACTTAGGAAACAACCCTTGATCTGAAAGGCTGTGATCCACCGTCTGAAAAATTGCAAGTGAAGAAAGCAGTGCCAGTGCTGAACGAATTAAACACCAAGGATATCTACAAGGATATACATATAAACAAGTCACGGATTTAACCAGAGCCCAGTGTGAAACGAAGAACAAAAAGGGGCAACGTGCAAAAAGAAAAAGAATAAAAAATAAAATAAGTGTGCTAAGGAATACCGGGAGAGTCGGCCATGAGGCCCCAATTGTTACCCCTCCAACTTTTCTAGGATTATCAATGAATCAAGTGTGTGGCTAGGTATTTAAAAAATGTTTTAACACTAAAATTATAATGAATTGAATATCAAACACCTTAATTATTGGGATGATAGCTATAGGGATAACTAACCTACTCCTCTATCCTTCCCTCTATCCCAAATCCTTTGTGTATGTGTAGTAATTAGTGTCTTGTCTATTTGTAGTGTGTCTAGGTACAGAGGATAGTCGGCACAGTCAACCCTTGTTAACTGTTACGGCGTCCTGTATCTGTTGGCATGCGACCGAGATTTATTGGGTGATCGATGTCCGGGTTACTCGAGGGATAACAAGACGCGTTCTATTATCTGAAGTTGGACAAATATTTGACCCTTTAGGACTTTTTGCACCTGTTGTAGTACGTGCTAAAATCTTACTGCAACATATTGCATCCGAAAAATTTGGATTGGATGCCAATCTACCTGCTAACTTGGAGAAGCAGTGGGAAATGTATCGTGCGGATCTGTAAGAGCTGAATAAAATGCAAATGGTCAGGCACATATATGATGGAAAGGTACCACCTACACGGCATATCCACACCTTTGTAGATGCATCAGAAAAGGCGTATGGAGCTGCTGTATACATTCGGGCCAAATACAAAAATGGTCACATCACCGCGCGTTTACTGTGTGCAAAGTCACGAGTAGCTCCACTAGAAAAACAATCATTGCCACGTCTTGAGTTATGTGCAGCAGTGCTTGGAGCAGAACTCACGGAAAGAGTTCGATCTCCGGATGGAAGCGGAAAATGTTGAAGCCTTCTTGGGGTCAGATTCAACACTGTCATGCATTAATTATGGGGCATCTCAGTTCCATACATTTGTGGCCAACAGGCTTACAAAAGTACATGCTGTTTTCAAACCAACACAATGGAGGCATGTATCATCAGCTCTAAATGCTGCAGATGTCCTATCAAGAGAGATATCGTATATATGGACCATTATACCTACATGGGCCACAATCTCGCTGGCCAGCACCGTTCAAAGCATCAGAACATGTGGCTGATACTTCAGAACGGAAAACCAAAGTATTCATTATGCCAGTGACGAGTAGCATTGATGCTTTTGGAAGGGATGATGGGTGGATTTATAACATAAACCACAAAAACTCAGTATATTGTATGCAAAGAATTATTGCATACGTATTACGGTTCTGCAGAGCACAAAAACAGAAGGAAGACTGATCAACTCGAATTGGATGAATTGGAACAAGAGATGAGCTTCGTCATCTCAGAAATCATCCAGAGCAACCTATGGGCAAGAAAGGTAACTTATCATCATTACCTTTAATGCTTGATGAAAATTCGGTTATTCGAGTGGCGACCAGACTACAACAAGCTCCAGTGTCAAGGGACACAAGGAATCCATATCTGTTGCCTTATAATAATACCGTTGTCAAAATGATTCCGCGCAATTTACATGAAGACAACATGCATTGTGGATAAGATGCATTACGAGGTATTGCCAGACAACAATATCACATTGTGAAAGTAAAATTGATGATACGGAATGTAATACAAAATTGTGTATACTACACAAGATTCAGGCCGAAACTCTTTAAGCAAATAAAGAACACCGCGTATCTCAAAATAGACCGTTCCTCATCTCTGGTGTGGATTACTGTGGACCTTTCTGGATTCATCACAAAATAAGAGGAAACCGTCCAGATAAGGCATACATTGCTGCTTGTATGTTTTGCAACAAAAGCAGTACATTTGTAATTGGTTGGAGACTTATCAACATCCTCATTTATTGAAGCATTGCAACGCTTCATTGGACGAAGAGGAAGATGCCAAACGTTGTACTGTGACAACGCGACAAACTTCGTTGGAGCTAACAACCAATTGAAAGAATTAAGTGAAACGATATACTCTGACATGGCAACTGGTGCAATTATGGAATTCTGTAACCAGAAAGGAGTACACTTCAAATTTATTCCCCCGCGGTCACCTCATTTTGGAGGCTTATGGGAGGCAGCTGTAAAGTCAGCAAAACATTAATTGCTAAAAAAAGTTTCCAGGTCCCAGGAGTATCTGAAAGGACTACAAAACTCCGCGAAATGGAAGAAACCTTTTAACAATGTGAAAGAAGGCATGATGGTGCCCCTTCACCAGAACCAGGAGAAAAGCATCAACTCGATGACGACGATGCCGATGATTGAAAAAGACGAATCTTCGCATCGTTACCATTGGCATTGGCCGAATCAGTAAATGTGACCCAATTTGATGCCAAGCCTGGCATTTTACTATGAGAAAATTGGAACGTCTAGATTTGCTGTAGCTGACTGGACAATCATTGCTTATTATAAGTTCGAACCTTATTGGGACGATATGAACACATTTTCTTTCGGAATAAAAAGATTGGGGGAAATGTGTTCCCGATTAAAACAAAGTCAAGCCTGTTCTGCAATGTACAAACATTTACAACATGTGGAAGAGGAACTGAGAATGGAAAACGATCTCTTGCATACAGGACGAAGTCGTAGAGCACCATTTGATTTTATTGGCAACATCGCCAGGAGTCTACATATATGGAGTACTGGATATGGTGATAGGGCCCGAAATGAAGCAACATGCATTCGCTTATCAAGATGACATAATAATCGTAAGTCGAACCGTGCAGGAACACAAGGCACACCTGCGAGAATTGTTCAGGAGACTGAAAGAAGGAAACCTACGGATGAATCCAGAGAAATGTCAATTCTTCCGAAAGGAACTACGATTCCTAGGTCATGGAATAACAGAGCTGGGAATTGGCACAGATTCGGATAAGGTAGCTTGCTATAGCCGAATTAAAACCTCCAAAGAACACAAAAGAGCTAGAATAATACCTAGGCGTGGCATTATGGTACAAAAGATTCGTTCCAGGATTCGCACCACTGGTGCAACCATTGAACTCCTTGTTAAAAAAAGAAAACCAAATGGATATGGGACTCTTCCCATATCTCCAAACACCAGGAGGCATTCGATATGGTGAAAGAAAAACTAGTCGCCGACCTATTATTGACTCCAAACTGATTCAAGCAAATACGGGGTAGGGGCAATTCTGACGCAAAATACTGACGAAGGAGAACGAGTCATATCTTATGCCAGTAGGACGCTAAATCAGGCAGAGCAGAATTATTCAGCTGTTATTCAGCGACAGAAAAAGAATGCTTGGCAATAGTATGGGCAGTTAGAAAACTAAAACCATACTTGGAGGGTTACCATTTCAAAGTGGTAACGGATCACATGGCATTAAAGTGGCTGAATAGCATTAAAAGGCCTACAGGGCAGATCGCAAGATGGGCATTGAAATTGCAGCAATACGACTTCGAAATAACGTACCGCAGAGGCAAACTAAACATTGTGGCAGAAGCACTGTCAAGACAGCCATTGGAGACGTGCCGACGTTTGGAAGACAACAGCATACGAGTCAGGCAAGCGACAATGGATGTGAATGGATAAGTGAAATGTATAAAAAAATCAAAAGCAATACGAAAAAATTTACAGACTACTTATCCGAAAACGGGCAGTTGTATTGTAATGGTCGTGATTCTATGCAAAGAATTTAAAATTTTGGCAGGCTGGCCTTTTAAATCGTTAGTTAGGCGCGTAAGAAAATTTCTCGCATGCGATTTAAAGTCCCTAGCACTGCTTGAAAGTTTGGTTATCAATTGATGAATAGAGGGCGCAACGCAGCTTTAACTATGGCCTCTGACCAGTGACACTGATCACAGCCAACTTCAGGGAAGAAAATTAGAGCTTTTGATTAAGCCGAGGGTATAAAAGGGCATGTTTTACCTCGTGCAGTCTTTTCTATTTCATTCCAATACCCAAAAAGTGGAAAAAGTACAGATGTGTGCTTAAAATTATTTTTGACTTGTGGTTTTTATATTTCGGCAACTTATACAAGAAAAAAAAAGGCCACATACAAATCCACAAGGTGGATCGCCACACGTTTTTATCCAATTGAAGTGGAATCAGTGGAAAATTTAAGCCATCCGAAGGCTTGAAAAAGAAAAAACGTGGTCCTTGGCCTCCGGGAAAAAAGTGTCCAAAAAAAAAATTGCATATGTTTGGGCATTAACACCCACAGGTATGGTTTACTAAAAGAAAAAAAACTGGAAGCCACTGATCTTCCTAATAAACCCAAATTATTGCCATTTAAACAGGTAGCTACGGCTCCAGCATTTTGCCCATTCGAGGCTCGCCTTTGCAGAAGAGCACCTGGCTGCTGGAGTACCCCTGCATTTTTGTGAATTGGAGTATCTCAGAACTTGGAAAATTACAAGAGATAGGAAAGAACAAAAAAAACCAAAAGTAACACCGTAACCACCATCAACCGAGACCAGATCAGTGTCGTTAATTCGTTCGCCGATGTCGGATGTTTCCAACGATCGGTGGTGATAGTTTTTTTTTGTGTGTATAGTGTAAACCCTCATAGCAAATTAGAGGCCCCGATTTAAGAATATAACTTTGCTCAAAGTCAAACGAATTGGCGTAAAGTCTTACAAGAAAAAAAAAAATTTAATTGTTCTTAATTCTCGAAGAAGTAAAAGAAACCATAAGCCTTTCAAGCAGTGTGGATTAGAACAAGACTTGTGCCGCGGTATTCATAAAGAACAAACCCAAAAGAAAAGAAAAAAAAAAATATAGCAACACATGGAATCAATACTTAAGTAATCAGAACAACCGTTATGGAATTTGTTCAATAATTAGGTATTGGTTTATCCAAGTGTTTTGCTTATAATCGCACAATTTGCAGACGGAAATCAGCGAATGTGGAACGAATTGTAGCCCGAATTAATGTTGGCCGTGAACTGCAGCGTGTCATACGCAACTGGTTATACGGCAATGACCATAGCACAGGGAAGAGAGCCGAGATTGCCCGGAGCTGTATATGACACGCTGACGACAGGAAAGGCAAGCCTGAACGCAAACTCCAAGATATGGGAAAGCGCATGGAAGAGATAGGTACGCTAGTACGAAGAAACTTGGAAAAGTTGTAAGAGCGAAGGAACATTACCTGTCAAATTCAGCGGAAGGATTTGCTGCAAAGTTGGCGCCGCGATATGGAGGTCCATGCAGAATAAAAGGATTCGTATCCCTGGTAATATGCAAACTGGTGCATATATCGAGCGAAAAGACTTTTTCAATCTCGTACCGACCATGTCTATTAACAGCCACCACTTTATACGGTCCGAAATATTTCCCTTTCAGCTTTAGGCCTACCCCATACTGTGTATGTTTTATCGCTACTAAATCATTGACCCTATAATTCTTTCCCTCTTTCCTCTTCGCATCAAAATCCTTTTGGGTTTCCTCTTGCAATAACTTTATATTTTCCATTGCTCTGTCTCTGATCTCACTTCTCTCTCTCTGTTCAACTCCTCGAGCCCAGCCTCTCTAATCAGCTCTCTAAGTTCTATATCTTCTGGTACTCTCATATCTAACCCTGTTAGTATTTTAAATGGACTTACTTTCGTGCTTCTTGGCTCGGTATTATTTATAGTTTGCTCAACTTTTCCTACATGTCTATACCAGGCGGACGGATTTTCGATACTTAACTTTGTCAACATGGGTACTATGATCTTATGAATTCTTTCACAACCTGACCGTTTCCACGCGGTACCCCAGTTGTTATTAGGAGATGCTTTATGCCGTTTTGTTGACAATATTGGGTAAATAAATGCGAAGTAAACGCGGTTCCCCTATCTGTCACTATTCTCATCGGATTTCCAAATATCACCGCCTGTCTTTCCAAACTGTTGATAACCTCCTCAACGCCAGTACTTCGGATTGGATACAACCATACGTATTTACTATAACCGTCTACCTTTACCAACAAATGATTATAACGTTTCTTTGTCAAATCCATCGGACCTACATGATCAAGGTGATAAGTTAAAAGTGGTTGCTCTCCTTTATCAATCGGTGCAAGATATCCCTCTCTTTTTCATGCTTTAGCATTTGTGACTATACATTCTACACAACTGTCAACTAACCGCGTAACTTTGTCTTTCAACTTCGGAATAAAATACGATTTCTCAACTAATAGCTGTGTTTTCTTTGCGGAGAAATGTCCCTGTTTGTGTGCCAACAAAATTATTTCACCTTCCATTTGCTCCGGTACCACAATCAACTGCTTATTCCTATCCTTGAACAGTACTTGATTCTGAATATAGAAATCCTCATATTCCGCATCGATCATTTGTGCCTACTTCAAGCGATGAATCACACTGTCAGTTACTAAATAACATGCTACCATACTCAACGCGTCTACGTGTCTCATTTTTGAACCTGATCGGTGTTCTAAACGATAATTAAAATCCTGCAAAACATTGCCCAACGTGCCACTCTCAAAGGTATTTCCTGCTTTTTCATAGTCATCGTAAATGCTGAACAGCATTGAAAGGCCTACAGGGCAGATCGCAAGATGGGCATTGAAATTGCAGCAATACGACTTCGAAATAACGTACCGCAGAGGCAAACTAAACATTGTGGCAGAAGCACTGTCGAGACAGCCATTAGTGACGTGCCGTCGTTTGAAAGACAAAAGCATACGAGTCAGGCATGGGAACAATGGATGTGAGTGGATAAGTGAAATGTATAAAAAAATCAAAAGCAATACGCAAAAATTTACAGACTACTTATCCGAAAACGGGCAGTTGTATCGCAACATACCTCACAGAGCGGCCAACGAAGACGTAGTAGCGTGGAAACAGGGCGTACCAAAAACGTTAAGACAGCAGGTAATTATTGAGAATCACAACACTCCGACAGCAGGACATACAGGCTCAAGGAAAACAATGGCGCGAGTGGCGGAAAGGTACTACTGGCCGGGAATGCAAAGGGACATTCGGGCATATGTAAATAAATGCGAAAGTTACCAAAAGTACAAATCAAGACAACAACAGGCAGCTGGACGTATGCTAACCCAGATTCCCGAGGAACCTTGGGCAACCGTTTGTGCAGATTTTGTCGGCCCACTACCAAGATCGAAATATGGCAATTCCGTCTTACTAGTAATCATAGACAGATTCTCAAAATGGACGGAATTAATACCATTGAGAAAAGCAACAGCAGAAAACTTACATTATTTAGAGAACGAATCCTATGCAGATTCGGTGTCCCGAAGGTAGTGATAACGGATACAAGCGTACAATTTGTGAACAAAATTTTTAAGAAATGCTACAAGAATGGGGATACGCCATAAGAAAATCCAACCGAAATGGCTAACCGAACGGTCAAAACAATGATCGCACAATTTGCAGAAGGGAATCAGCGAATGTGGGACGAATTGTGGCCCGAATCAATGTTGGCCGTGAACTCCAGCGTGTCAGACGCAACAGGATATACGGCAATGACCATAGCACAGGGAAGAGAGCCGAGATTGCCCGGAGCTGTATATGATACGCTGAAGACAGGAACAGGCAAGCCTGACCACAAACTCCAAGATATGGGAAAGCGCATGGAAGATATAGGTACGCTAGTACGAAGAAACTTGGAAAAGGTGGCATAAGATCAGAATAGAGGCCACAAATTGGAGACGTTGTATGGGCAAAGGAACATTACTTGTCAAATGCAGCGGAAGGATTTGCTGCAAAGTTGGCGCTGCGATATGGAGGGATTCACATCCCCTGTGATATGCAAACTGGTGCATATATCGAGCGAAAAGACTAGGACGGCCCACATAAGCGAGTTAAAAGCACAGGCAACAGCCGATGGAAACGCGGACAGTCAACAAGAAACATAATTCTTCAAATCCAATTTAAGCATTTTTCGACTAAGCCGAGACTGACTAGTTGGACCGGCCGGACAACGGGGAAGTTAAGGGATGGCAGGGCAGAAGGGGCACCATCGCCAGAGCCCTCGGTCAATCCGGCATTCTGGCAAGCTTTTTGTGAGCCACACAGCAGTGATGAGGAGCCGGCGGAGGAACCGATGGATGACGACCAAGGCCATCACACGACAACCGACGACGCCCCTGGACCGCCGCGACGGGACCAGTGGGTGGAGTCGGTGCGCCAGAGGGATGTTTGGATGTGTTAAAATGGGCAGAGCCGGCACAATGGTGTTAAAATGGGCAGAGCCGGCACAAGACCCAGAGCAAGCAACAGCAACCTCAACAGACACAACAGCAGTCCCAAGCCTGCCAGGGCCAAAAAGGGCAACCCTCACAGCAGCCACATTCACGGGATCCGCGGCGTCTGACACGCCAAATATCGGCACCGGCGAAACGGCAGGCGCCACCTAGGCCTGCACTCAACAAGCAAAAGTCAGTGCCAGTGCCCTCAGGGCACCAGAGGTGGAGAGAGGTGGAGAAAATTGGGTGGCCAATCGTAGTCAAGTCAAGTAGTCAAGTCGTCCTGCCGACGTTGGTATACCCTGTATCAACTAGTTATATTAAATAAAGTAGAATATCCTCGAAATCGCCATTAATTTCACGCAAAATTCCCTTAAAACATGCAGCAACAGCGAACGCATGCTGTATCGCTCACTCTTGCCAGCCAATGTCGCCTTGACAATTCAGTGCAAAACTCATACAGGTATATCTCCGATATTTATTGTCCGATTTCGAAAAAATTTGGTCAGCTGATGCAGTTTGGGTATATAATTAGGTGTGCCAAGTAAGAATAAGATATCTTTAGCTCTAGTAATACATTTTCCCGACTTGCGGGGGCGAATTGAATTAAATTTATATGTTTACAGACAAAAAGGGGTTAAATTTTGAGTTAAGTTTTTATTTATATATATTATACATTTATATTTTCATTATATTTTAATATTATATTTTTTTTTATATTTATTCAATATTTATTTCATTTATTTATTCATTTATATACGCATTTAGGTTGTAATTTCATTGAATTATATTATATTAGGAAAGTTGTTGTTTAATCTTAAGTACAAAAAAAAGAGAGATGCATGGTGGATAAAAGTGGTGGCGGTGGCCAAAATCGCGGGGCCAGCACGAGACCGGAGAGAGCGAAAAGGAGACGCCGTTGGCAACCAAAGCTGGGAGTTCAGCAGAACGATAGGCGACGTGAAAGAATTTCACCATGCATAGCAGCAAGCGAGCTATGCTAGATGAGCGGCAGAGAAAGCTGATCGAAAGTAAGCGATGGAAAGTTTTCGACTGACAACGAAAACGAATTTAAAAGTACCCGTAACGGGTCAGGAGTTGACCACGCGCGTCCTAATTGGGTCAATATGCCTATAAGTACGTACGGCTGAGACCAGAAGGACAATTAGTTCGTGAGTGAAAGTTCTGAAGGCGAAGTCGACAAGTGAAGACTTTGAAAGTGAAGTCAACAAGTGAAGTGAGATTAACAAGGAAAACTAATGGCTGCGAGATTAGCGAAGTTAAGTCCTGACGGAAGTCTACGACCATGCGAAGAGTAATTGCAAGCAGAAAGTCAAAGACTAGGAGATATTCCTAGCGCCAGAAATAAAAGACTAGGAGTTATTCCTAGCAGAAAACCAAAGCACTGGCATCTGAATATCTGTATATCTGTATGGGATATCCACTGCGACGAGTTCCCTTTCTTTTCTGTTGCAGACCGACTACGCAGTCTCAACCATCTTAGCATTACTCCGGACCATACTCGATAACAGCCGGGCTGTCATCCCGCTCAAATATATAGCCAACTATTCAATAATTCTCTAACACCTGCATGACTGTACAAAATGTTACCAGCCTAATATTACAATTATGACGTATGAGACTGAAGTAGAGAGGGACAGCCGAGTCATCAACTAGACAAAGAGACAAGACCACATACGGTATTAAAAGGTATGCCAGACAGTGCAATAACTTACACTAAGAATAAGATCCAGAAATGTATATACATGTGACCCCCTAGATCCTAGAATCATGTATATAAACTCGACCTTTTTCTTAATAAAATCAGTATTCAAGCAACTCTTGTCTATTCACTACTCTGCAATCAACTGGTGAGCATCGCTGTGTCTTTGGCCCCTAATTGCATGATCTCTCCGAAGACCACCCAATTTCAAGTGTTGGTTGCGACAGCCCTATGTCACTAATTTATGTTCTAGAGGCAAACATTTTTATAAATAATAAAATTATAAAATTCAATAACAATATATTAGGCTGTCCCAGGCTACAAGGGGGAATTTTTTTTTTCCTCAATCTCAATATGCATACCCTTTATTTTTTTTTTCCATTTGACTCTAAAGACTTAAATATAAAATATTGTTGAGATCGGATGTCATTAACCCGTGCCAACTTGCCGTCAAACTTTATGTTTAAAAGTTAGTATGAAAGCTATAGGCTCACTATAGAGAAAAGTTGAATTGAATTTTTAAATTAATTAAATAATTAAAAATAAAACATATAGTTCGTATTTATTTTCTTTTCATTATAAAAGATGTATCATCACATTTTGTATTTTTTTTCCCATATGTTAATGTTTGATCAAATTTAATAATTGTCCCCTGGATAGATCTTAAATAAAGAACACAAAACCAAAAAAAAAAAAAAAAAATTATAATTTTCTTTTCAAAGTTTCCTTTTACTGTCGGGATATACCTCCCTGTGTTATTGTTGTAAAAATTGTTTTTGCTCCTCTTAAACAGTGATCAAATCGTGGAAATCTTGAATTAACTTAACCGCTCTTTCTGCCGTGTCATTGACTGCTTTCAGTTCTAACAGCTTCTTTTTAGCCTGTAGAAACGAATCATCATTTGACCTCGACGAGGGACACTTGTTCAGAAAACTGTCGTCAATATGGAGTCGATTAAACAAGAACTTGCTATTGACAGAGACGAAGTCATCAACGTCTTTCTCTAAAATTAAAGAAGATTGATCAGTTATTATTATACCTATTAGCAATCTTTGTAAAAGAACAAATTCAAAGATTAATTAACGTACCAGATTAATTAACGTAAAGTGGGTTACAGAGTTCTTCGTTGGATGCAATGTAACGTTTATTGTGGGCAGTTAGGTTTTCTCTAGTTAAGTTGGAAATCATTCTTACTTTAGTTTCTAGATTGACATCATCATCAAATAAAGCCAGAATAGATACTTCATCTGTCAAATACCACAAATGCTGGCAAAACTTCTGCAATGCTGCTCTTGAAATGCTTTTGTCTATTGGTTCGAAATTTTTCATGGCCTTCAAAAAACACAAATCCTGATACGGCGCCTTTACTGCTAAAAACACATTGGAGCCAGGGTTTTTGAAATATATATTCACATTTGTTCGTTGGCACGTCTGTGCTCTGGTGTTACTTTATTTAGATTGATTCATATTGTGTGTTAACTTATGCTGCTTGTTGGCAGCTACAAAATAAGAGGGGTGAGACGCGAGAGTGAACTCACATGATCGAATTGCAAGCTCAGCATAATTGGGCTGGCTTGCTAGCACAATTCGTTTGCGTAAGCTTATATACAGAACGAAATGTATGCATGCAAGTTTGCGTACATACATACAATTGTTCTTATATATAAAACTTATTACTATTATTTCCTGCTTGCAACAGAATGTTACAAGCTGTGCTGAAGTCATTTAAAACCGACATGTGAATTCACTACACCTCCCCTTTTAAAGAATAACGTAATCTAATGA